>AWOL01S0074603.1:0-23016 GCA_000715115.1 Nicotiana otophora | reverse complement strand
GCTGATCGAAAGGTCATAGAAAAGAACTTTTGTGCAAAGAAAATTCTTGTTTGTGGCATTGGTCCCGATGAATATAACAGGATATTGGCATGCCAATCAACAAACGAAATCTGGGAGGCTCTTCAGACAGCTCACGAAGGAACAACACAGGTTAAGCAATCCAAGATCGACATGCTCACAACTGAATATGAGCTCTTCAGGATGAAAGATGATGAATCCACCCAAGATATGCATACTCGCTTCACCTCCATCATTAATGAGCTTCACTCTCTTGGTGAAACCATTCCAAGAAACAAGCTTGTTAGGAAAATCCTTAGTGTACCACCCAGTTCTTGGGAAAGCAAAGTGAACGCTATTATAGAGGCGAAGGACTTGCCGACACTGACCATAGATGAACGTGTTGGCAATCTGATAACATATGAAATGAAGAAGAAGAAGAAGAAGAAGAAGAAGAAGAAGAAGAAGAAGAAGAAGAAGAAGAAGGACAATGAAAAAAGAGAACCCAAAAGGGAAAAGAACCTGGTCCTCAAGATAGACAATAATGATTCAAGTGGTGAGGATGGTGATATGGCTTACTTGACAAGAAGATTCCAGAAGATGGTTTGCAGGAATGGAGGCATTCCAAAAAGGGGAAGTTCTAGCAAGCCAAAATATTATAACCTTTGTCTTAAATATGGCAAGCCAGGACAATTCATCAAGGAGTGCCCTATGCTAAAGCAAGATCAGTATAAAAACAACTTTGACAAAGCATCCAAGAGGAACCCGGTTCCTGACAAACACTTCAAGAGAAAGAATGCCGCTGACAATGTTATAAAGCAAGCTCTTGCTGCATGGGGAGACTCTTCCAGCGAATCTAAAGAAGAAAATGATCATGGTGATAGTTCAATGATGGCAGTGGAAAGTGAAGCAACTAAGTATGACTCAATACTTGCCTTGATGGCTTAGTCTGATGATGATGAAGATGACAACGATGATGAGGTAAATTTTCTGGATGTTCAGAGAAATCTGAAATCTTATTCTCCTAAAAAACTCATGTCTTTGGCAAATGTATTAATTGATGCTTATCACAGTCTTATAAATGATAAAGATGCTTTAACTATTGAGTTAGGAGAAGCAGAACAAACCATGGATGACTTAGTAATCGTTGTTGTTGATTTAAAGGAAACAATTGAGAACTTGAAGAAAGCGAAGGATGCCTTAGATGAAAAAATTGCACATATAAAACATGAAAGAGATAATCTAATGGTCGTTATGGTAGACCTAAAAGAGAGCCTTAAGTGTGTAAGAAAATAAAAAAAAATCTTAATTGAGAGAGTTGCTAACATTGAGCATGAGAGAGATGACCTATTAGTGGTGGTAATGGACTTGAAGGAAACAATTGGGGAACCTAAAATGGAGAGTAGGCCTGAAAATTCTCAAAAGGGAAAGGAAGTTGCAAGTGAGGCACACATTAAGCTTGAAAGTGAGTTAAACTCAGTGAAGTCTAGTCTGTGTGCCGAGCTTGAGAAAAACAAACAACTTCAGGAAGAACTAGGTAGAGTGAAAAGTGATCTTGAAAAATCACTCAAGTGGACCTGTTCCTCTGATGCTATCACTACCATGTACACCAAAAATGGGGAAAGTAAGCAAGGGATTGGGTTCCAAAGGGAAAAGATTCCTTACAACCCTCATAGCAAGTACGTTACTGTACCTGACAATTGGCTTTGCACTCACTGCGATAACACTGGGCACTTTAAAGAAAACTGTTTGGCCAGATTTCAGTCACAGCTAAAAAACAAAGTTTTTGCTGAAAAAGTAACTACCTTTAGAGAACCTGGTCCCTCATATAAAATATCGTCATCTACCCCTTTCCTCATTACAAGGGACCCAAACTCATTTGGGTTCCTAAGTCTAACTCCTGATTTTCTTGTGCAGGGAACAGTGAAAGGAAATAGCCTATAATGGTACATGAATAGTAGCTGTTCAAAGCATATGACTGGAAGTACAAATGACTTCCTTTCACTTAAGGCCCTGCAAGGAGGGAGTGTATCTTTTGAAAATGGCAAGAAATGATACATTCTGGGAGTTGGAAGGATTGGGAAGTCTCTCTCACACTCAATCGAAAATGTATATTACGTGAACAGATTGAAGTATAGCTTGCTAAGTGTTTCCCAGATCTGTGACAAGGGAAACAAGGTGAAATTTGTGTCAAAAATATGTACAGTCACAAACCTAGTGACCGGTGAGGTGGTGCTAATGGCAAGAAGATACAAAAATATCTATGTTGCTAATTTGAATCTCTGCAGAATGGTGATCTCAGCTGTCTAAGTGTTGTTGATGATGATGCTGAATTATGGCATAAGAGGTTGGGTCATGCAAGCTTCATGTTGTTCAACAAACTGGTCAGGAAGGACCTGGTTCGTGGTCTGCCCAAGTTAAGTTTCAAGGATCACGAAGTGTGTGATACATGTGTAAAAGGCAAGCAAGTCGGATCCTCATTCAAGCCCATGAAGGAAGTCAGCACCTCAAGGCCACTTGATCTTCTTCACATGGATCTATGTGGACCCATGAGGGTGGCAAGCAGGGGAAGAAAGAAATATATCTTCGTTATAGTTGACGATTACTCCAGATTCACCGGGACTCTGTTTCTCAAAACCAAGGATGAAACCTTTGAAGTGTTTGTTTCATTCGTCAAAAGGATTCAAGTAAAGATGGGTAATAATGTAGCTTGCATCAGGTCTGATCATGGGATAGAGTTCGACAATGCCAAATTTGATGAGTTATGTACTGAAAATGGTATCACTCATAATTTTTTAGCTTCAAGAAGACCTCAACAAAATGGTGTTGTAGAGAGGAAGAATAGAACTCTTGAAGATATGTCAAGGACAATATTGATTGACAATGGAATCGCAAGAAATTTCTGGGCAGAAGCTGTCAATACTGCTTGCTACTTGGTGAACAGGTGCATGATGAGGTCCCTTCTGAACAAGACTCCATATGAACTGCTGAATGGAACGAAGCCCAAGCTGACACATCTAAGGACTTTTGGGTGTAAATGTTTTGTCCTCAACAATGGAAAGGAAGCTCTTGGAATTCGATGCCAAAAGTGATGAAGGAATCTTTCTAGGATACTCATCCCAAAGCAAAGCTTACAAAGTATACAACAAAAGGGCTCAATGTGTTGAAGAGAGTATACATGTGATCTTTGATGAATCTCACCTCTCCTGTGAGAAGGACAGACGTGTTGACCAAGATGGAGAACCTTTACCTATTTCATGTGAAGTTATTGACATGGCAAATGGAAAGGTAGACATGATGAGTCATGTAAAGGAATCCGGTGAAGATGATGCGAGTACACCTCTATTTATTGGAGAGGAACCTGGTCCCCTGATCATGCCAACTAAAGCTGAAAATAGAGTTGTTGATGCAGTCCAAGGTACTCCACTTGCTAAAGTAAGAAGCGCCCAAGAACCTCAATTAGACATACCCGGGTCCTCTGCCAATGAGATTCATGCACCAAATTGGAAGCAAAAAATCTCACATCCTCTTGACAACATAATCACCCCTCTTGACTCATAAATTCAAACTAGATCAAAAGCAAGAAACTCACTTGCCTTTTCAGCCTTTCTTTCCCAAATAGAGCCCAAAAATATCAAAGAAGAGTTGAAAGATGCAGATTGGTCACAACCATGCAACATGAGCTGCATCAATTTGAAAGAAATAAGGTATGACACCTGGTTCCTCAACCTGCAGATCGAACTATCATAGGGACCGGGTGGGTATTCAGGAACAAACTTGATGAGTTTGAAGATACAACAAGAAACAAGGCAAAGCTTGTAGTTCAAGGCTATGATCAGGAAGAAGGGATTGATTATGATGAAACATTTACTCCAGTTGCTCGAATGGAAGCTATTAGAATTCTTGTTGCCTTTGCATCTCATATGGAGTTCACATTGTTCCAAATGGATGTCAAAAGTGTATTTCTAAATGGCTACCTGAAAGAAGAAGTTTGTGTCAAGCAGCCTCCTGGATTTGAGTGTCACGAGCATCCTGAGTATGTATTCAAGCTGGACAAGGCATTGTATAGGCTAAAGCAGGCTCCCCGGGCTTGGTATGACAGGTTATCAAAGTTTCTTCTAGAAAATGGCTTTACAAGAGGGAAAATTGACAACACTCTTTTTCTGAAGAAACGAGGGAGGAACTTGCTCATTGTTCAGGTATATGTTGATGATATCGTTTTTGGAGGCACAACTGACTCTCTTTGTGAAGAGTTTGCAAAACTCATGGGGAGTGAGTTTGACATGAGTATGATGGGAGAATTAAATTTCTTCCTGGGACTTCAAGTGAAGCAATCTCAAAAGGGAACAATGATAAGTCAACAGAAGTACATCAAGGAGCTGCTAAAAAGATTTGACATGAAAATATCAAAGTTATTGACACTCCTATTGCCACAGCTACTCGTCTAGACATGGATAAACCTGGTTCTCATGTAAATCAGACCATGTATAGAGGGATCATAGGGTCACTCTTGTATCTCACTGCAAGCAGACTGGATATTGTGTTCAGCGTGGGCCTTTGTGTAAGGTTTCAATCTAATCTAAAGGAATCTCATCTGAAGGCTGCTAAGAGAATATTGAGATATCTCAAAGGAACGGAGGACCTGGTTCTCCACTATCCCTCAGGTGAAAGCTTTGATCTTATTGGGTATGCTGACGCTGATTATGCAGGATATCTGGTGGACAGGAAAAGCACGTCTGGAATGGCACATTTCCTGGGTTCTTGCCTAATCTCATGGGGTATAAAGAAGCAAAACTCGGTGGCACTCTCGACTACAGAAGTAGAATATGTAGCAGCTGCCTCTTGTTGTGCTCAATTGATGTGGATCAAATAGCAGTTGGAAGACTTTGGAGTATTCTCTGATTGTGTGCCTCTCTTGTGTGACAATACAAGTGCACTCAACATGGCCAAAAATCCAGTCCAACATAAGAGGACCAAGCACATTGATGTACGCCATCACTTCCTCAGAGACAATGTTGAAAAAGGGATCATCTGTATGAAGTTTTGTAGCACCGAAGATTAGATTGCATACATCTTCACCAAAGCTCTGAGCAGAGAATATTTTGAAAGAAATCGTCTGGCACTGGGGTTGATAAAACCCAATTGAGAACCCGGTCCCTCGATGATTGGTTATGAAAGAAATGTACTGGTAAAATTAGCTAAAAGTGTTTTTTGGCAAAGCCTAACTCATTTCTATACCGTTACAGGTAGACACGCATGTTGATTACAGAGCAAATAAGAAGTTGATGCAGTACGCGCTGGTAAAAAGGGCAAAGCTTACAGATGCAAGATTAGTCAGAGAACCTGGTTCTCCTGACACAAGTTAGTAGTTTCTCTGTTCTCTTATGCATAATTTTTAACGGTTAAAACAAGTGCCACGTCATCAGTGCATCAGTTGTTTTTCCTTGCGTCTTGTGAACCCAAATGTCTCACCCACTGAGAATCGACCCAACTCCCAAAACTGCCACCCTTTCTTAACCGATCCCTCATCCATCATAAATACATCTATCACTGTCACAACTCCTCTCATCAAATTTCAAAACCCCATTCTTTTGCCTCTTTTCAAACTGCCAAATCACTTCTTTTCTTCTCACCATGGCTGAAAATCAAATAACCTCGAGTGTTCCAAGTGACATCCCCATTGAATCCTCACCTGTTGAAACGCCGATATTAGACTCCTCACCCCACACCACTGCTAACCAAAACCCTAAGACAGAGTCACCCCCACATTCCGTCTCCTCTCCTACCCACTCGAGTTCTGATTCTCATAGGAGTCGTAAAATCTCGACTCCCAAAAGATTTGTAGCCCAGAGCCCTTCTCCTACTTTGCCGGAAAAAAGGGATGAATAAAGGACTATTGACAAAGAAGAAAATCAGTAAAATTCAAGTTCGCTTATGAAAACAGGTTAAAGGTTGATCAAACTGATAGTTCCGAGAAGCTTGACTCAACAAAGACTGCTTCTGATCTTGTGTCCACAGGTAACACTCCTTCCTCTACTGAGTTTTCCATGGATGTACAAGAGAAAGAAGCAATAGAGAACATACTATCTATAGCTAATGAAGGGGGTATTATAGAATGAAGTGCGAATGGGTCTGAGGCTCAGGGGAAGAGTCTAAAACTGTGGTAGAGGGTAGAGAGCTTGTGCTTGTTGAACAATCGGCACAGGACAATACTACTGGGGTACCAACCGAGGGACCTGATCCCTCCTCAGAGGATCCAACTCAGGGATTCTCTCAAGAACCCCAAGTCAGTATTGATCTTGCTGCCTTCCCTCATTTCGATGATGAGACTTTGTCTATGATTGTGCCTGAGATGAGATCTAATTCTGAAGAAGTAGTTTGGGAAAGTGAAAAGGATTCTGATGACATGACAATTGCTAGCTTGACTAGGCGTAGACCAATAGTTGCTCAAGAGTCTACTCCTAAGCGACCTACTACAAGGTTGTAAAGGAAGGAGGCTCTTGAGTCTGCGCTTAAGAACAACCAAGCTAAGTCAAGGAGAAGAAAATTAGTGAAAGATGGGAAATTTGTTAGCGAGAAGACATTGCTAGTTGTGTACATGGATGATGAAATAGAAGAGGAACCTGGTTACTTGACTAGAAAGCGCTCACAAAAGCATGGTCTCCCCAAGCCTAAAAGGGGATTTTCTGTGTCTGCTGAAAGTCTGAACAAGTCTGATGATGTTGTCGCTAGTAAAAATATGGTGAAAGAATATGGTGATAAGTTGGTAGAAGAGTCTGCTGCCAGGGTAATGGAAGAATTGGGTGAAAAGTCTGTGAAGTCTGATGAAAAAGGAAACAATGTTCGCAAGTCTGCTAAGAGAAAAGTTGATACTGATGAGGAACCTGGTTCCTCAAAGAAGGCCAAAGTTGGTGATCCAAGAAGTGCTGAGAAAGAGAAGTTGAGGAATCAAAAGGTGCTATGGGGACGCACATTTGCCCCTGACATTTTGGAGGAGGCTGGTATGAGACATCTGGTTGAAATTTGTGAGTTTCAGCAGTGCACACATTTGTTCACAAGTGATGCTCCAAAGGTGTATGAGGAGGAAGTTCAAAGTTTCTATGCCGACCTCTTCAAAGTTGAGGATGATCATATCTGCGTGTTGGTAAATGGAGTCGATATGGTAATGGACTCTGCTTTGTTGGGATCTATTTTGGGTGTGCCTGCTGAAGGGCTGTCTAGTGTTCAGGGATCTTGTTCTCAAAATTTCAGAAATGCCATCCTGAAGGACAGAGCAGTTCAGCAAGGGGAACGGGTACAGAAGAAGGCTCTCCTTCCAGTGTACCGACTGCTATTTGAGATGGTGAACAAGGTCTTGCTCCCTCGTGCTGAGAGAAGATCTATCACTTCTCGTGCAGATCTGTTCCGCATGGAAGCACTGGATAACTTCACTACCATCAACCTGCCTGGGATCATGATAGAGAACATGCAGAAAATGGCAGATTTTAAAGATGGTAATCATGGGCTGCCTTATGGGTTCCTTCTCACCAAGGTCTTTGAGTACTTCCAGGTTCCTCTGGGACAAGATAAAGTGGGCACTAAGAAGCAAACCTTCTCCAAGTCCACTCTGGAAGAATGTGAGTGCATTGATAGGGCTGGAGGAGTTGGAAGCACTTCTACCATTTCTCAGTTGATCAACGCTCAGAATAGTGCTACTGCTGAGATAAGGTAGTTGAAAGCAAGTAATGCTATTCTTGAGAGTCAGTTGTGTCAGCTTTAGGAGTCACCTAGTTCCAGTATCTCTCAAAGTGAAGAGGTTGCCCGTCTAACCAAGGAAATTGCTGAGATCAAGAAATAGGTGGAGGACCTGAAAGAGAAACTGCTCAATGAGCAAATGTTGGCGAATGCTCGAATGAAAGTCGTCCTCCAAACCCTTGCCTCTGCCTCTAAGCCTTATCCTTCCAGTGCTCCCTAAACAATGTCCCCTCAGTGTCAAGTCTTAAGTATTAGTTTCCTATCATTAGTTTGTTTTTTGATATTTGTGGTATTTGTTTTTGTTGTTCTGAATTATGGATGGTTGTGAGTAACATTGACTCTGCTCCCTGTTTTCCAATCCAAATTGTTAATGAAAGCTTTTCCCTTTTTGCTGTTTATGCCTTGTCTTTATGCTTTGTTTTTAGTCATGTTGTGTGTACACAAGTGGCATGAGTTAACTCAAGCTAGACTTCTCTCTGTTATAAGCCTGTTACTGATCTTTTTATGATGCCAAAAAGGGGAAAAATAATTCAGGGTGAACAAGAATGGGAAACAGATTCAGGGGGAATTCAGGAAATGTTAGTTCTTAGGGGGAACTTGAATTAAAAGTTTGTCATTATCAAAAAGGGGGAAATTAATAGGCTATATTTATATCCCTGTTATGTTTTGATGATCTAACAAACTTACTGTCAAGAACCAGATAAGGAACCTGTTACACATCCTCAAGACCTTAAGATCGAAAGGTTCCAGCATGGAATATGCTTCAACTCTTTAGAGTCAGAGGAACAACAGAGGGAATATATAGCTACCATTTCCCGAGGAAATTGTACAAGTCAACTGCCCCAGCTGTAAAGTTGCTGCCTGCACACGCTACAATGCAGAAACAGTGCAACAGTCAACTTTATGGGGAGTGTCTTTTACCTACCTTGCTTACATCATACTAGTGATGTCACAAATATATTATTAACATCAAGGAAGGTAAAACAAATCACTTGTTCACTTAGAGAATTAATCCAAGCTCTCACAGGTAATTGATTATCATGTAATCAATTTTCAAGTGTATCAATAACAAATAACAACACTACTACGGACCAGTTCCCCACAACAAGTCATTGTATGTCCTTAGTTGAATTGTAACTTTGTAATAGTTCTTCAATTATAATTCCTACTTAGCTTGTTTAGAAGTATTCTGTAGGAAACCCTTTGTAAAACTTAAGCCTTTGTGTTTGAGTCTTGGCTAGAGTTAGTCGAGTTGTAAAGTGTTTGTAATAGAGTTATTACAAAGTGACTTGTAATAGAGTATTACAAGTTAGTGAGGGATTACGAGGTTGATTCCTAGGTTGCAGAGGTTGTACTCTAAAAGTTGCTCAATAGTGAACTTGAAATCCTACAAGGGTAGGTCGTAGTTTTTAATCCCGTTGAGGTGAGAATTTTCCACGTAAAAATCCTCTTGTCATTTACTTACTGCAGTGTGCTTGTGTTCTAGTGGAACTGATAGAGAACCTAGTTCCCTATAGAGTTTGGTGGACCCTTATATTCTATCAATAATCCTCGAATTAATATAACATACTACACAGTCAATAAGAAATAATATCAGGATAGCTAATCACATCATACTAATGTCAGTATAACTAATCACAACATAACTAATCCCAACACAACTTGTCTTCAAATCAAACGACCCGTTAGTGCACAAGGTTATTGATATGAAGTTGGTGCACAAGGTTATTGGCAGGAAGCAACATAAAGCTAATAGAGTAGTCAACTTATGCACAAGCTGACTCGAACACTACCGTTATAAAGTGGTGCACAAAGTTAATGGTGGGATGTAGCATAAAGCTAGTCTGTGGCGGATCCACTTTTGTTCAAAGGTTTCAATTGATACCCCTTTGTCGGAAAATGAACTGTGTAACTAGATAAATCTTTTGTATATTGAATATCATTGGCTTCTTTATATGCTTAATTACTTTTTTATATTTTCACTTTTCTTAATGAAAATTCTAGCTTCACCATTAAAGCTAGCGGAGTAGTCATGATGTGTATAAGCTGACTCGAACATTAACATTATAAACAAACATCTTAAAAGAATGTTAATTTCTTGAAGACCTATCTAACATCTAAAGAGGTTACTAAACATACTACTTAATAGCTATTAGAAAGACCACTTCCAATTAGAGAAAGGTAATACATGATATGTTATGGTAAGAGATGGACTTCCCTCATTCAGGAGTGCACAAAGAACGTTGGAAATTAATGGTTTGATTGCAAAAGTAACCATTAAATGCTCTTAAATCCCAGAAAAACAAGCTCGCTATCTACCATCTATACAATCAGTAATGGAAGTTCAAGAAAGAACATTGCCAATACTACTTGGCTACTGACCTGAAGTAGCATCGAGCTTTCAGATACACAAAAGGACTACAAGAATGATTATTATCATAAATTCATACTAGTCAAAAGCTTCTGAACTACTGTTAGCTAGGGTCCTAATAAATAGACAAAGACACATCAAGGATTTAAGTTTTATGGATTCAACATATAAAGTTCTGGACCCATTATATTTGTAAATTTATGGGTTCATCTCAACTATTTATAAATTATAATGATTTTTTATACATAAAATTTTTCTTCGTGTCGGAAGTAATGGGTAATGAATCAGATATTTCTAAGCACATCCGCAAGATAGATATATAGATATATAGGGCTTAGAATACATGTATTAATAATAGATTAATAAGAGTGTCTTTTAGAAAAAAGTAGCCTTACAGTATACGATCTCTACTATTTTATCCACGTTACAACAAGTCTTGCACAACTAATCCGTGACTTGAACAACCCCCAATTAAGGGCGTGGTTGATTGGGTAAATAGTGGGGATCAAAATGATCGATAAAATGCTTTCTTTTCTTGACACTAATTATAGAAGCATATTATCAAGCTAATAATTTGTCATAGAGGCAAAATATATAAGGTAATTACTTCCTGATAAGTTATGTGTCTTTGTTTTGATGATTTGACAAACTTCATGAGAGAACCAGATAAGAAACCTGAAACAATTAGTTCCTTTGCGTTCAAAGTAACTAGTCAGATGTATGGTTTAACTCTCAATGATTTCATTTAAGGGAACAACAAAAGGAAACAGTAGAGGGAACAAATAGAAATCAGTTCCTCCGGTCACAGTACAGGTCAACTCCTTACGATTGTTAGAGTCGCTGCACTGGTGCACTGCACACGCAACAGTGCAACAGTCACTTTATGGGTCATGCCTTGTACCGTATATTTGCTTACATAATCCCAATGACCTCACACAAACATATTATCAATATGAGGCAAGGGATTTCATTGTCTAACACTTGCAAATCAAAAGAAAATATTTTCTCAAGTGCTAGCCACAACCTCTCTCAAGAACAAAGTTGTTGCAACCTCAAGGACCAGATCCAAAGATTAACGATATCTTAAGTCCTTAGGTTTGTTGAGTCTTTGTTATTTGTTCTTCATTTGTATCCTACACTACTTTCAAGAAGTGTCTTTGTAGGACAGATTTAAACCACTGTTTGGTTTAGTTTCTTGACTAGAGTTAGTCAAGGTTTGTTGCTTTGTAATAGAGTTATTACAAAAAGGCTTGCAATATAGTTATTGCAAGTAGGTGAGGTATTAAGAGTCTGATAATAGATTACAATAGGTTGTAATCTAAAGTTGCTCGGTTAGTGAAGTTGAAATCCTACGAGTGTAGGTCGTAGTTTTTAATCCAGTGAGCTGGGAGTTTTCCACGTAAAATATTGCTGTGTTATTTACTTACAGTTGTGTGTCTATGTTCTGTGAAAATTGATAGAAAACCAGGTTCTCTATACAGTTTGGTGGACTCTTAGTTTCTATCAATTGGTATCAGAGCGGATTCTTTCTAAAGGTTAACACCTAGAAAGGATCTATACGGCTGCTCCACCAAACGTCGAGGAAGGTCAATCAACCTACATACCACCAAGATTTCAGAAAATGGTTTGTAGAAATTGAGGTATTCCCCAAGAAGGGCAGCTCTAGCAGAAACACTAAAGGATACGATTGTTGTCACAAGTGCAGAAAGAGGGGACATTTCATCAAAGATTGTCCTCTACACAAGTAGGACCATTACAACCACAGTGCTTGCAAGATGGTTAAGAGGATCCCGGTCCCTGGCATAAAGTTCAAGGGAAGAGATGTCGCTGATAATATTGTAAAGCAAGCTCTGGCTGCCTGGGGAGATTCCTCTAGTGAATCTGAGGGTGATGATGAACAGGCAGACACCTCCATGATGGCTGTTGAAAGAAAAGTTGCAAAATGTGATTCCATATTTACATTGATGCCAAAATCTGATGAGGATAAAGAAGATGATGATGATGAGGTAAACTTTCTGGACGTACAAAGAAATTTGAAGTTTTATTCTAAAAAGAAGCTGGTATCTTTGGATAATATTTTAATTGATGCTTACCACAACCTCATTAGTGATAAAAATATTCTAACTAAGGAAATCAGAGAGTTAGAACAAGAGAGAGATAATCTCATGGTTATAGTTTTAGATTTGAAGGAAACAGTGGAGGAAACAAAGAAAGAAAATATCTTCTAATATTCAATGGAAAAATGTATGAACTCCTCTAAAGGAAAGGAAGTTGAAAGTGAGGCACATCTTAAGCTTAAAAATGAACTCAAAAATATAAAATTGAGCCTTGATGCTGAACTTGAAAAGAATAGACAATTTTAGGAAGATCTAAGCAGGGTTGAAAATGATCTAGATAAATCTCTGAAGTGGACCTGGTCCTCTGATACAACCAATTTCATGTATAAAAGTAATGGGAGAATGGGCAAGGAATCAGGTTCCACAAGGAAAAAATACCCTATAACCCATATAGCAAGTATGTTATTGTGCGTGTTAACTGGATTTGTACTCACTGTGGATTCATGTAAAGCAAAGTTTTAGTCCCAACAGAAAAAACAAAGTTTTCTTCGAAAAAGCTTCTACCTCTAAGGAACCTGATTCTCTTAAAAACAATGTGTGATGTCTGTATGGACAAAAAGAAATTTGATTCTCACATTCCCTCATTACAAAGGACCCAAACTTGTTTGAGTTCCTAAGACTAATCTCTGATTCCCTTGTGTAGGTAGTAGTGAAAAGAAGCGGTAAAAAATGGTACATAGATAGTGGCTGCTCTAAACACATGATTGAAAGAATGGATGATTTTCTTTCACTCAAGGCCCTTCAAGGTGGGAGTGTATCCTTAGAGAAAAAAAAGGGATACATTCTGGAAATTGGAAATATTGGAAAATCACTCTCTCACTCAATTAAGAATGTTTATTATGTGAATGGCTTGAAGTATAGCCTACTTAATGTCTCTAAAATCTGTGGCAAAGAAAAAAAAGTGGAGTTTTTGTCAAAATCTTGCACTGTCACCAATATTATAACTGGTGAAGTGGTTCTGGTTGCAAAAGGTTCAAAAACATTTATGTTGCAGACTTTGAATCTTTGATGGTGGTGATCTTACATGTCTGAGTACCGTTGATGTTGATGCTGAGCTATGGCACAGAAGATCGGGACATGCGAGCTTCACTCCGTTGAACAAGCTGATCAAGAAGGACCTGGTTCGTGGGTTGCCGAAGTCAAAGTTCAAAGATCACAAGGTGTGTGATGCATATGTGAAAAGGAAGCAAGTCAGGTCCTCATTCAAGCCAAAGAAGGAAGTGAGAACCTTAAGGCCACTGGATCTTCTTCATATGGATCTGTATGGACCTTTGAGAATGCCCAACACAGGAGGAAAGAAGTACATCTTAGTTATTATCAATGACTACTCAACGATTCACATGATAAGAATGATCAAGATGTGGAGTATTCAAAGATTCCTGGAGAAGTCATTGATATGGAAAACGGGTGGCAGATCTGATGAGTCGGGTCAAAGAGTCTAGTGAAGAAGATGCAACAAGACCTCCAACTGATTCGAAAGAACCTGGTCCCTCCATCACAGCAACTAAAGCAAAAAATAGAGTTGTTGATGTTGTGCAAGGCACACCTGATGCTGAGCAGAGAAGTGGTACTCACATTTCCATGGATGCCAATGATGGGTATCACACGGCGGAACCTGGTCCTTCTCACCCTGAGACTCAGGTGTCTAACTGGAGAACAAAATCTCACATCCTCTCCTAAATGTCATCACTCCTCTGTATTCAGTAAATCAGACTAGATCAAAGACAAGAAACATGTTTGCTTTCTCAGCTTCCCTGTCTCAAATTGAGCGGAGAAATATTAAGAAAGCATTAAAAGATGCTGACTGGATTACTGCTATGCAAGATGAACTTCATCAATTTGAAGGAACCGTGTATGGAACCTGGTTCCTTGACCCTCGGGCAGAACTGTTATCGGAACCAGATGGGTGTTCAGAAATAAGCTTGATGAGTTTGGTAATACAACAAGAAACAAGGTTAGGTTAGTAGTGCAAGTCTACAATCAAGAAGAAGGGATCGCCTATGATGAGACTTTTGCCCCAGTTGCTCGAATAAAAGCCATCAGAATCCTCATTGTCTTTGCATCTCATATGAAATTCAAACTGTTCCAAATGGATGTAAAAAGTACATTTCTGAATGGATATTTAAAAGAAGAAGTCTTCAAAGAACTACCTGATTTTGAGTGTCATGAGCATCCCGGGCATGTATTCAAACTTGACAAGTCATTATATGGGCTCAAACAGGCCCCTCGTGCATGGTATGAAAGGTTGTTCAAGCTCCTTCTTTAAAATGGCTTTACAAGAGGAAAAATCGACAACACCCTATTTTTGAAGAAATTGGGGAAGGAACTTGTTGATTGTGCATATCTATGTTTATGACATCATTTTTGGTATAACAGATGATTCCCTATGTGAGGTGTTTGCAAAGCTTATGGGAAGCGAGTTTGAGATGGGTATGATGAGGGAACTGAACTGCTTCCTAGGGCTACAAGTGAAGAAAACCACTAGGGAAATGATGCTAAGTGATGAGAAATACATTAAGGAGCCTCTAAAAAGGTTTGAGATAGAAAGCACAAAGACCATTGATACTCTCATTGCTACTGCCACTCGTCTAGACATGGACGAACCTAGTTCCCTATAAATAAAACTATGTATCGGGGTATCATTGGATCTCTCTTGTACCTACAAATAACAGACCTGGCATTGTGTTTAGTGTTGGGTTGTGTGCTAGATTCAAATCAAGTCCTAAATAATCTCATTTGAAAGTTGTCAAAAGAATTCCGAGGTAACTCAAAGGAACGCATGATCTGGTCCTCTATTATCCCTCAAGAGATAATTTTGACTTGATTGGGTATGCTGATGTTAATTATGCTGGTTATCTGGTGGATAGAAAGAGCACATCTAGAATGATATACTTTTTGGGATATTGCTCGACTTCATGGGGTACAAAGAAATAAAATATTATGGACCTCTTTACTACAAAAGTTGAATATGTGGCAGCTGCCTCCTGTTGTGCCCAACTATTGTGAATCAAGCAACGATTGGAAGACTTTGGTGTATTCTCTGATTATGTGAAACTGCTATGTGACAATACAAGTGCCCTTAATATGGCAGAGAACCTGGTCCCTCGATGATTGGCTATGAAAGAATGGTAAGGTAAATTGCTAAAAAGTGTTTTCTGAAAATTTCTAACTCAATTCTATACCGTTACAGGTAAACACGCATGGAAACTATAGGACAAACAAGTGGCTAATGACATTGCAAATTTTTGGAAAGATGATGCTCGCATTTTCAAAATTTGTCAAGGAACCCGGTTCCCATGACTCAGGTTAGTAGTTCCTATTACACTCATATGTATTTTGAACTGCTAGTATGTCACATCATTAATTGCCTCCGCTTCTTCTCATACCTCTTAAGCCGACCGACTACCCACCCCTTTTTCTCACACCTTATTGTCACTGATCCCTTTTTTCCCTCTAAATACCCCAAACCATCTTCTTGTGTCTTCCCTCTCTCAGAATCAACCATGTCTTCACCATAATCTGAGTCTCCCAAAGTTACTAAAGATATCCATGTTATGTCTCTGTATCTTGAAGCACAACCATCTAGATAGGAATGTCAGTTCCTGATATGGTGGATGCTGTACTATGTTTGGTGTTTCTGAAACTCAATGTGCTCAGGGTTTTGATATGAATTCTTCAACATCAGGTAATGCTCCATCCTCTTTTACTGATACTGCATTGTTGGAAATTATTGTGGGTAAGATAGGTGAAAATAATTTGACTTCTGTTGCTATGGAATGTCTAGCTGGGGATTCTTTGTCTATTGATGTGGAACTGGGACTCGGGGGAAGAACGAGGAAATGGGGAAAATGTGTCTCAAAGTGACCAAGCATCGGGCAATACTACAGGGGAGCCTATAGAGGGGCCTGGTCCTCTGCCCAAGGGGAGTTCTCAGCTCCTACCTGGGATGAAACTCCAAGCTCTGCTATATAGCCCTTGGGCAGTACTGACCCTTCATCTTCTCCTCACCTTGATATAGTCCCTTTGGAGGTTGTGTACTATGAGATGAAGTCGTGTTTGTGGGAGAATTTGATGATAGTGAGGATGGCCTATCTGCAAAAGTTGCTGGGGTTGGTGGTGACGAAGGAGTTGAAAAGGAAAAGTCTGTTGAGAAGAAAAGGCTAAGTAGCTGTGAGGAACCTAGTTCCTCAAAGAGGGCTAGATTTGATGTGTTGAGCTTGAAAGGAAAGAAAAATTGACAAAGCAGAAAGTTTTATGGGGCAGAGTTTTTGACACTGACATTCTTGATAAGTTTGGAATGAGACAATTGGTTGAAAACCGCGACTTCCAAAAGTGGACTCATCACTAGACTGTTCAGAGTCGAAAGATCTATGAGGAGGAAGTTCGCAGTTTCTATGTTGATTTGTTCATAGTGGAAGGTGACACCATCTATTTGAAGATCATTAGGGTAGAATTTATGATTGATGAGGTTATGCTCAAGGATATTCTTGGGGTGTGATAAGTGGGAATTTTGACTACTTATTAGCGTCTTTTAACTTTCGTTTTAGTTCAAAAGTGTTTAATTGTATTTTCGAAAACTGATGAAATATGCTTAATTGCAGCATTATTGGAAAATGAGCCACTAAGATGAAATCCAACTTAAGAAGGAGTGATCTGAACTCAAGAACAAAAATCAGGCACAGAAGCTCAAGTGCAGACCGTAGATTTTCATCTGCAGCCGTAGAATGTGAAGGAGATTTAACAGAGTCCCAGTGCAAAGTACGGACCGCACAATTATTGTGCAGCCGCAGAAGCTATGCAAGAGCCAAAGTTCATAGAGTCTCATTTCAAGCTCAAAAAAAAATGTGGACCGCACAATAATTGTGCGGCTGCACTTCCAAATTGTGTGGTCTGCAGAAGAGCCGTGTGCGGCCGAACCAAGAATTGTGCGTAGCGTAGAAAATAAGAGATGCGGACGCAATCCAGAATTGTGCGGCCGCAGACCCAGAATTGTGCGGCCGCAAAGTCAACTCCTGTCAAGACTAATGAGAAGTACGGACTGCACATGGAATTGTACGGCCGCAAAACCTTCGAAAGAGCATTTTTGTCCAAATATTTCAGCTTTGTATAAATAGACTACTTTTACGAAATTAGGTCATGTTTTGAATATTGAAAGTGTTGTAGCCGTTTTCCTTACCTCTTTAGGCAACTTTGGCTTACATTGGTGATTTAACATTGGATATTTATCTTTTAATCTTGCAATATGAGTTTTATCATCTTTTCTTCTTTATTTTCTTTTATACCCATTATGAGTAGCTAGATTTTAAGTTAGGGTTGTGACTCAACCCTAGTGTGTAAACCTAATGGGTGTTTGATTTAGGCTTGTTTATGGTTGAGTGTTTATTATTTAGCCTTGTTCTTGCTTTTAATTGTAGAAATAATAGTTGCAAACATTAGTTCATGCCTATTTGACTTGGTCTCTACTTGAGAAAGAGAGACTTAGTCTAGAAAAACTTGGCTAATAAGAATTTGGGATAAAATCAAGAGATTGATAGTCCCAATTAAAGGGTTGAACCTAGAGATAGTAAAACCCGACCTGAGCATTTTATCAACTGTTTTGTTCAATACCCATTTAGACTTGAGAAAGTCAAATTGGACAAAATCACTCTCTTACCGAGAGGTATTGAGTGAGTACTTGAGTGTTGATAGCTATAATACACCACGACTAACAAAACAAGCTTTAAAGTTTATAACCCGTTAGGCAAACTCCTAGGTGAAGGTCATAGGCCTAGGACTTTTTATATATTTGAAAAACATCCAAGAACAATATTCTCTAGTTTTATATCTTAGAATTGCAATCCTTAGCATAATTTTAGAAGCACAAACAAAATAATATTTGTGGAAGTACAATCTAGATACTTCACGTGCTCACTACAACAAATTTGGAATAAGGCCACACTTATTTTAGACCACGCTTGATAAGCTTTTCCAAAAATATCTATGGGAACGCTTTTGTAAGGGTGACCTTTAATAATAGCTTTTGGCCACAGTTTTTAGGCAACGCTTGTAAAATATTGTCTTTAACTATAAAGAGCATGTTTTTTAAGTGATGGCACATCATATATATTTGGCAACGCTTATCAAGATGTTAGGCAACACTTCAGATGTGTTCCTTTTTAGTATTTTCAAATACAACATTATTTAAGTGTGCCCTAAATATTTTCCTAGAAGTTCCCACTTGACTTTTTCCTAAAAATATTTCCACCAAAATTTTAAAAAAACACTTTGCCCGGCAAAAGTCTAGTAGGAGTGGATTTTTTGGATAAAAATAGTAAGAGGAAAATATCCCTGCTGCTCTTTTTCTTTCTTCTTGTTATTTAGAAAAAAATAAAGTTCTAATTCAGAAATCAATTTAATCAGAATGTCAATCTGGGTTGTCTCTTCTTGAAACTCTATCTAGTCGTATGAATTTGGTTCCATTGTGTCGTTCTGTGTTGTTATGTCTTCCGTCTCCGTTGGCTAATGTTATGTGCCATTTGTTTCATCAGCAAGTTTTCGAATCGATTCCATCTGCAAGCTTTGAGATAGATTTCATCGGCACGCTAATTTGGGGATTTCGATGTACGTAAGGCTGATCTCGTCTCCCAAAAACTTGTGGGTAAGATTTCTCTAAAATATCCTTTCACTTTAGTGTCTTTTCAATTTCGGTACTCTAGAATTCCTTTTCTACTTAAGGGAATGCCCTTTTTGTTCTTGTTTTACTGTCCGTTTCTTTGTCAATTTGTCATTTATTTTGTAATTTTTATTACAAGAATTGAAAGTTTTATATCTTAGATACTATAGAATTTTGATGTAATATGATAACTTTATCTGACCTTGCAAAATAGTTTGGACCTCTAAAGAGAAAACTAAATGTAAGTCTCCATAGGAATCTGATGGTTTCTGCCTTAAATAAAGGATTTTTTTGAAAATTCTTCATTAATCAGAAGCGAGCTTTAGTTCAACAAGCTATTTCGTGCAACATTTGGTAGAAAATTGGAAGCATATAGCGTTTTGAACTTAATAATATGAAAAAATATTGACAACTAAGCTACCTCCAAATTTTCTTTGCAATTGTGGGATGAACCTAAATAGTTCAGACATCTTACTCATGTGGAGAAAATTTAATGTATATCTAACTCTTATATGGAACTTGAAATTGTTGTAGGGGGAGTAGTTGATATTAAATATATAATCCACCAAGGCATTCAAACTTTGGCCGTGCCATTTTTAAAAAAGGCAATGTTCTGCACCATATCTATAGAAGCCATGTTGTTATTGTTATGGTTATAGTTTACATAATGATCTCTAATAAAAGAGACTACACTTTTTTGTTTATAAACTTCCTTTCTAATCATTATTGAAAGTTCATTGTAAAAAAGCGAATACTTTTTTTGTTTCACTAAAACAAGGGCCTGAGCTCGGAGACTCACTTCCAGTAATGATATCAGGTATGCTTTTCCTACTACTTTCATTTTGATATATAATGATTGTGGTTGATTAATTATACTCATTTAGCCTTTAAATTACATAGGACTCTTACTGCAACATAGATTTTCTTGGAATGTTTGCCTTTGTAAATAATGCCATGACTTCCTTCTCCTACGTTTTCACTAAAATCCTTTATTTTCTTAATATTAGCATAAGAATATCTTGTTGTTCTTATGACCTTGTAGTCTTCCAATAACTTTCAAGTCTAACTTGACATTCTCCTATTTATTTTTACTTTTGTCAAATTAAACTGATAAACTGAGAGAATAATAGTGGAAACAAGAAAGGTACCTAAAGTTGCACCTACAAAATTGAATAAGAAAATGTCTTAAGTATGAATGAAAATAAAATAGGAAATGGATAGAGTAAGACCTTCGAAAAAGTTGAGATATTGAGAAAACTGACATGCAATCAAGGGCTTCTTAGTAATATCTTTTGTGCACAAATTTATAATTTATGTGAAGTGTTTTGTTATCCATTATAATGATGGAGAAAGAACCTATACTGTATTTTAGTCTTTACCTATACTATATTTTAGTCTTTACCTATGTATTTAGTCTTTACATATACTGTATTTTAGTCTTTACCTCTGTATCCATTAAGATTAACTATATTGTATTTTAGTCTTTACCTATGTAACACTTTTTTCCTTATACAACTAGATAGATATTATAGTGGGTTGCTCTGATGGTAAGCACCCTCCACTTCCAACCAAGAGGTTGTGAGTTCGAGTCACCCCAAGAGCAAGGTGGGGAGTTCTTGGAGGGAAGGATGCCGAGGGTCATTTGGAAATAGCCTCTCTACCCCAGGGTAGGGGTAAGGTCTGCGTACACACTACCCTCCCCAGACCCCACTAGTGGGATTATACTGGGTTGTTGTTGTTGTTGTTGTTGTTTCTACGAAACATCTTGACAACAGGATATAACATGGTGTGTCTAATCTAACCTACGTTCGTCGGTTGTGCGAGTAGTGCACGAGTTATGTGAAGCCAGATTCTTCCACATTCCTCTGGTTCAACTTATGTCTGATTCTTGAAAAGGTATTTTTTTATTATTATTTCAAGTTATTTTCTGGAGTTACAATGACAGATTACATTTCTTTTAGGTCAATTTTAGATAGTACAATGCCAAACTTGATCCTTTTTGTTGTTTGCATAAAGGGTTAGACACCAGTTGTTTAGAATTCTATAGCGAAGTATCTATAGTATATGCTGATAAAAAAGGAGAATCTATAATATAATTTAAAATGCTGAAAAAATGAGTAGCTAAGGAAAAATATGTTAAAAGAGCATAGAGTAGTATCACTATCAATTAACGTTGAGATGGTAAAGTGGTCAAGTTGAATTGGGAAAAATGAAGAGGTAACCCATAAGGTAAAGAAAGAACAATATATTTGTCTTCCCGTAACGGACATGACTTAAAGAAATTGGAAAGCATCTTTCTTTTCTTCCTTCAGTTTTTTGATATATATTTTTCACACAAGCACCAAAGGAAGTGCTGATGACATTACAAAAATACAACTGACTGAAAGTATCTTCTTTTTCTTTCACATCCGGAGAAACTAACTGATATTAAAGGGCTAATTATTGATAATTAGTGATACAATCCAAGTGTTACAAAACTTGTGCTCCATTTGTTCAATTGTAATAGAACCAATGGACGCTTATGCTAGTTAGTCAAGTTCTTTCAATCTATGGTCTTGTATATTCATGATTCTATATGAAAACATACTATATATTATTTCTAATTTTTTTGTTTTGAATGTGTAGGAAAATGCGGGTGAAGTAATTTGATATGGTGGCCATAAGTCAATTTGATCTATTAGAGTTACTATTGAAGACTTTTTGAACAATTGTGATCTTTGAATATATTCCACTTTGTATATTTTATTGCCAGTGCACATTTTAAAATATTGCTTTATTAGTAGGTGTAATACAAGAAATATGTCTGTTTTTCAAAGTTTATTGCAAATACATGCATATGAATTATTATTTTTAGTGATTTATTAGCTAATTTAGTTCTTGAAATAATCAAAATGAGATAATATTGTCTATGCTTGAAATAAATGTGTTTATAGGATTGTAAAAAATGTAACTAATAAATCATAAATTGTACCTTTTATAAATTTTAAAAACAAATTTGTTACGGCCAAACAAAATTGCCACACTTAAAAAGTGTAGCCTATAAGATAACAAAGGCTACGCCTCAAACACGTAGCATTAGAAAAAGAAAATCGTTGCCAATGAGGTAACAAAAACGTAGCCTTTATACCACATAGGCCACGCTTTTGAAGCATGATTTCAAAGCAACACTTGAAAACCGTGTCCTTAAGGAAAAGGTTACGCTAGTTTAGGCTGGCCACCACCAGAAAGGCGTTGTTTAAAGTCAAAAAGTGTGGCCTTTAATAAAATGCCACACCTTTTGATAGTTTAGGCTACACTTTTCGAAGGTATTTAAAGGCCTAAAATGTTGTAGTGGCTCTATCCAAATATATACTACTAATTTCTATTTCAGCTCCTTGTGGATTCGATCCCGGCTCCTTGTTGGGTATTATTATTGCAATCGACCGTTTCATAACCTCGAATAGAGGTATGGCTTGGACGAGATCAGGGTGCCTGCTGAAGGGCTTTAAACTGTGGAGGGAACCTGTTTCCCAAGTTTTAGGACATTTTTTCTCAAGCCTCAAGCTGTTCAACAAGGAGAACGAGTGCACTAGAAGGTACTGCTTTCGGAATACCAACTCTTATTCGAGTTGGTGAATAAGGTCATGATACCAAGAGCTGAAAGGCGATCCATTGCCTCTATAGTGTACCTGGTTCTTTTACTGGACGGCTACACTCCCATCAATCTGCCTGGGATTTGGGTTGAACGCATGAAGAAAGTGGTAGACTTCAAGGATGAAAATCATGGGTTGCCATATGGGTTTCTGCTCACAAAAGTCTTTGAACGATTTGAGGTCCCCTTGGGGAGAGAAGTTGTGGGACCTCGTAAATAAACGTTCTCAATGAACACCTTAGAGGAATATGAGTATGTTGACAAAAGAGGGGAATAGGCAGTGATTCCAAAATCTCTCAGCTTATTGATGACCAGAATGTTGCAAATGAGGAAATTAGGCGGTGGAAAGCGCAAAATGTTATTTTTGAGTCTAAGCTCAATCAGACCAACAAGGAACCTGGTTCCAGCAATGCTCAGGGAGAAGAAGTTGCCTGCCTAAAAGCTGAAAATGGGAGTTGAGGAACCAAGTGAAAAACCTGAATGAGCAGCTGATCAACGATCAAAGGGTTGTTAA
>AWOL01S0074596.1:1918-17114 GCA_000715115.1 Nicotiana otophora | reverse complement strand
ACACCTACTTGTCACCTAGCAGCTTGCGCAGTATCGCAAACATGCCCATATCTCTCTACCCCGGTGTCGTATTGACAAACGATTTAATGTGTTAGAAAATAGACTCATAGATCTTTAATTTTATGGGTGGAGAACCCCATAACACTAAGTATATTGGGAGAAAATTACAGTTACAATCGACCCAAAGTTTCAGTAAAACTTATGAATGTAACTTGTGATGACTTTCAACGACTTTTGTTCTACAACTCGCTTGACTTCAAAACATAACACACGGATGTCATACGACTAATATAAATCATAACATAATCTCCTTATCATGTTAAGCACCCTAGTCTCACCCCAAAGGTACATGTTATAACATTCCCAACTTGTCGACTTTCGACGAAACATTGTTTTCTTCAATTGCTTTAGCTTCTGAACTGTCCAACCCTCTTTGTACTTGTTGTTAATGATCTTCAATATTTGTAACCTCATAGGTAACATGATTAACTTAATTTATATACTTTTAAATATTATCTCATATTCGGTCCTACATTAGTACGCTTACGACGCATTTTTACGTACGAAAATATAGGGTGTAACACATAGTCACCGCCCCGCCATGGTCGTTCCTCATTTTTTGCATTTTTCAGCCTAAAAACTAGAATTCCGCCCGATGCCCAAATTTTCGTGTGCTATAGCCCACGCCTTCCAAGTGGTCCCGGGACCCCCGGACCCCGGATCGCCTAAAATTTATCCAGGCCATCAAATATGACCTAAGGAACCATAGTCACCGCCCCGCCATGATCGTTCCTCATTTTTTGCTTTTTTCGGCTAGAAAACTAGAATTCCGCGCAATTCCCATATTTTCGTGTGCTACAGCCCACGCCTCCGAGTGAGACGGGCTCCACGGACTCGGATTGCCTAAAAATTTTCCGGGCTATTAAATACGACCTAAGGAACCATAGTCACCTCCCCGCCATGATCGTTCCTTACTTTTTGCGTATTTCGGCCAAAAAACTAGAATTCCGCCCCATTCCCAGATTTTCGTGTGCTATAGCCCACGCCTTCCAAGTGGTCCCAGGACCCCCGGACCCCGATCGCCTAAAATGTTTCCGGGCATTCAAATACGACCTAAGGAACCATAGTCACCGCTTCGCCATGATCATTCCTCATTTTTTGTATTTTTCGGCCAAAAAACTTTAATTCCGCCCGATTACCATATTTGCGTGTGTTATAGAGTGGGTCGGCCCCCCGGACTGGGAACGCCTCAAATTTTTCCGTGCCATCAAATACAACCTAAAGAACCATAGTCACCGCCCCGCCATAAACGTTCCTCATTTTTTGCATTTTTCGGCTTAAAAACTAGAATTCAGCCAGATTCCCATATTTTCATGTGCTAGAGCCCACGCCTTCCAAGTGGTTCCGGGACCCCCGAACCCTGATCTCCTAAAATTTTTCCGGGAAATCAAATACGACCTAAGGAACCATAGTTACTGCCCCGCCATGATCGTTCCTCATTTTTTGTGTTTTTCAGCCAAAAGACTAGAATTCCGCGCGATCCCCATATTTTCGTGTGTTATAGCCCACGCCTTCCCAATGGGTAGGGCCCCACGGAGCCGGATCGCCTAAAAGTTTTTCGAGACATCAAATACGACCTAAGGAACTGTAGTCACCACCCGTCATGACCATTCCTCATTTTTTGCATTTTACGAAAAAAAACTACAATTCTGCCCGATTACCATATTTTCATGTGCTATAGAGTAGGCCGGGCCCCCCGGACTAGGAACACCTAAAATTTTTTCGGGCCATCAAACACAACCTAAAGAACCATAGCCACTGCCCCGCCATAATCGTTCCTAATTTTTTGCATTTTTCAGCCTAAAAACTAGAATTCCGCCCGATTTCCATATTTTCGTGTGCTAGAGCCCACGCCTTCCAAGTGGTCCCGGGACCCCCGATCTCCTAAAATATTTCCGGGACATCAAATAATACCTAAGGAACCATAGTCACGGCCCCGCCATGATCGTTCCTTATTTTGTTTTGTTTTTCGGCCAAAAAACTAGAATTCTGCGCGATTCCCATATTTTCGTATGCCATAGCCCACGTCTTCCGAGTGGTCCCGGGCCCCCCGGACCCCGATCGCCTAAAATTTTTCCGAGTCATCAAATACGAACTAAAGAACAATAGTCACCGCCCTTCCAAGACCGTTCCTCGTTGTTTTGCATTTTACGGCTAAAAACCTAGAATTCCGCCCGATTCTCATATTTTCGTGTGCTATAGCACACGCCTTCCAAGTGGTCCCGGGACCCCCGGACCCCGATCGCCTAAAACTTTTCCGGGTCATCAGATACGATCTAGAGAACCATAGTCACCGCCCTTCCAAGACCGTTCCTCGTTGTTTTGCATTTTACGGCTAAAAACCTAGAATTCCGCCCGATTCTCATATTTTCGTGTGCTATAGCACACGCCTTCCAAGTGGTCCCGGGACCCCCGGACCCCGATCGCCTAAAACTTTTCCGGGTCATCAGATACGATCTAGAGAACCATAGTCACCGCCCTTCCAAGACCGTTCCTCGTTGTTTTGCATTTTACGGCTAAAAACCTAGAATTCCGCCCGATTCTCATATTTTCGTGTGCTATAGCACACGCCTTCCAAGTGGTCCCGGGACCCCCGGACCCCGATCGCCTAAAACTTTTCCGGGTCATCAGATACGATCTAGAGAACCATAGTCACCGCCCTTCCAAGACCGTTCCTCGTTGTTTTGCATTTTACGGCTAAAAACCTAGAATTCCGCCCGATTCTCATATTTTCGTGTGCTATAGCACACGCCTTCCAAGTGGTCCCGGGACCCCCGGACCCCGATCGCCTAAAATTTTTCCGGGCCATCAAATATGACCTAAGGAACCATAGTCACTGCCCCTTCATGACCATTCCTCATTTTTTGCATTTTACGGCCAAAAAACTAGAATTCCTCCTGATTCCCTTATTTTTCGTGTGCTATAGCCCACGCCTTCCAAGTGGTCCCTGGACCCCCGATCTCCTAAAATTTTTCCGGGACATCAAATAAGACCTAAGGAATCATAGTCACAGCCCCGCCATGATCGTTCCTCATTTTTTGTGTTTTTCGGCCAAAAAGCTAGAATTCCGCGCGATTCCAATATTTTCGTGTGCTATAGCCCACGCCTTTCGAGTGGTCCCGGGCCCCCCGGACCCCGATCGCCTAAAACTTTTCCGGGTCATCAAATACGATCTAAAGAACCATAGTCACCGCCCTTCCAAGACCGTTCCTTGTTGGTTTTACGGCTAAAAACCTAGAATTCCGCCCGATTCCCATATTTTCATGTGCTATAGCCCACGCCTTCCAAGTGGTCCCGGGACCCCGATCGCCTAAAATTTTTCCGGGCCATCCAATACGACCTAAGGAACCATAGTCACTACCCCTCCATGGTCATTCCTCATTTTTTGCATTTTCAGACTAAAAACTAGAATTCCGCCCGATTCCCATATTTCCGTGTGCTATAGCCCACGCCTTCCAAGTGGTCCCGGGACCCCGATCGCCTAAAATTTTTCCGGGCCATCCAATACGACCTAAGGAACCATAGTCACCGCCCCGCCATGATCGTTCCTCATTTGTTGCATTTTTCGGCCAAAAATATTAGAATTCCTCGCAATTCCCATATTTTCGTGTGCTATTGCCCACGCCTCCGATTGGGCCGGGCTCCCCGGACTCGGATCGCCTAAAATTTTTCCGGGCCATTACATACGACCTAAGGAACCATAGTCACCACCCCGCCATGATCGTTCCTCACGTTTTGCGTGTTTCGGACAAAAAACAAGAATTCCGCCCAACTCCAAGATTTTCGTGTGCTATAGCCCACGCCTTCCCAATTGGTAGGGCCCCACAGAGCCGGATCGCCTAACATTTTTGTGGACCATCCAATACGACCTTAGGAACCATAGTCACCGCCCCACCATGACCTTTCCTCATTTTTTGCATTTTAGGGCCAAAAAACTTGAATTCCGCCCGATTCCCAGATTTTCGTGTGCTATAGCCCACGCCTTCCAAGTGGTCCCGGAACCGTCGGACCATGATAGCCTAAAATGTTTCCGGGCCATCAAATACAACCTAAGGAACCATAGTCACCACCCCGCCATGATCATTCCTCATCTTTTTGCGTTTTTCGACCAAAAAACTAGAACTCCGACCGATTACCATATTTTCGTGTGCTAGAGCCCACGATTTCCAAGTGGTCCCGGGACCCCTGAACCCCGATCTCCTAATTTTTTTCCGGGACATCATATACGACCTAAGGAACCATAGTCACCGCCTCGCCATGATCGTTCCTCATTTTTTGTGGTTTTGGGCCAAAAACATAGAATTCCGCGTGATTCCCATATTTTCGTGTGCTATAGCCCACGCCTTCCCAATGGGTAGGGGCCCACGGAGCCAGATCGCCTATAATTTTTTCGGGCCATCAAATACGACCTAAGGAACCATAGTCACTGCCCCGCCATGACCTTTCCTCATTTTTTGCATTTTACGGCCAAAACACTAGAATTCCGCCGGATTCCCATATTTTTGTGTGCTAATAGCCCACGCCTTCCAAGTGGTCTTGGGACCCCCGGACCCCGATCGCCTAAAATTTTTTTGGGCCATCAAATACGACCTAAGGAACCATAGTCACTACCCCACCATGATAGTTCCTCATTTTTTGCGTTTTTCGGCCACAACACTAGAATTCCGCCCGATTACCATATTTTCGTGTGCTATAGAGTGGGTCGGGCCCCCCGGACTGGAATCGCCTAAAATTTTTCCGGGCCATCAAATATGACCTAAGGAACCATAGTCACCGCCCTGTCATGACCATTCCTCTTTTTTTGCATTTTACGGCGAAAAAACTAGAATTCCTCCCGATTCCCATATTTTTCGTGTGCTATAGCCCATGTCTTCCAAGTGGTCCCGGGACCCCCGGATCCCGGATCGCCTAAAATTTATCCGAGCCATCAAATACAACCTAAGGAACCATAGTCACCGCCCCGCCAGGATCATTCCTCATGTTTTGCATTTTTCGGTAAAAAAATAGAATTCCGCGCAATTTCTATATTTTCGTGTGCTATAGCCCACGCCTCCGAGTGGGCCGGGCTCCCCGAACTTGGATCGTCTAAAAATTTTCTGGGACATTATAAACGACCTAAGGAACCATAGTCACCTCCCTGCCATGATCGTTCCTTAGTTTTTGCGTTTTTCGGCCAAAAGACTAGAATTCCGCCCGATTCCCAGAGTTTCGTGTGCTATAGCCCACGCCTTCCAAGTGGTCCCGGGACCCCCTGACCCCGATCGCCTAAAATTTTTCCGGACCATCAAATATGACCTAAAGAACCATAGTCACCGCCCCGAGATAAACGTTCCTCATTTTTTGCATTTTTCGGCTTAAAAACTAGTATTCCGCCAGATTCCTATATTTTCGTGTGCTGGAGCCCACGCCTTCCAAGTGGTTCCGGGACCCCCGAACCCCGATCTCCTAAAATTTTTACGGGATATCAAATACGACCTAAGGAACAATAGTCACCGCCCCGCCATGATCGTTCCTCGTTTTTTATGTTTTTCAGCCAAAACACTAGAATTCCGCGCGATTCCTATATTTTCGTGTGTTATAGCCCACGCTTTTCCAATGGGTAGGGCCCCACAGAGCCGGATCTCTAAAATGTTTCCGATACATCAAATACGACCTATGGAACTGTATTTACCACCCCGTCATGACCATTCCTGATTTTTTGCATTTTACAGCCAAAACACTATAATTCTGCCCGATGACCATATTTTCATGTGCTATAGAGTTGGCCGGGCCCCCCGGACTAGGAACGCCTAAAATTTTTCCGGGCCATGAAATACAACCTAAAGAACCATAGTCACCGCCCCGCCATAATCGCTCCTCATGGTTTGCATTGTTTGGCCTAAAAACTAGAATTCCGCCCGATTCCCATAGTTTCGTGTGCTAGAGCCCACGCCTTCCAAGTGGTCCCGGGACCCCCGAACCCGATCTCCTAAAATTTATCCGGGACATCAAATACGACCTACGGAACCATAGTCACCTCCCCACCATGATCATTCGTCATTTTCTGTGTTTTTCGGCAACAAAATAGAATTTCGCGCGATTGTCATATTTTCGTGTGCTAGCCCACGCCTTCCGAGTGGTCCCGGGACCCCCGGACCCCGATCACCTAAGATTTTTCCGGGTCATCAAATATAACCTAAGGAACCATAGTTACCGCCCTTCCATTACCGTTCCTCATTGTTTTTTGTTTTACGGCTAAAAACCTAGAATTCCGCCCGATTCCCATATTTTTGTGTGCTAATAGCCCACGCCTTCCAAGTGGTCTCGGGACCCCCGGACCCCGATCGCCTAAAATTTTTCCGGGCCATCAAATACGACCTAAGGAACCATAGTCACTACCCCACCATGATAGTTCCTAGTTTTTTGCGTTTTTCGGCCAAAACACTAGAATTCCGCCCGATTACCATATTTTGCGTGTGCTATAGAGTGGGTCGGGCCCCCCGGACTGGGATCGCCTAAAATATTTCCGGGCCATCACATACGACCTAAGGAACCATAGTCACTGCCCTGTCATGACCATTCCTCATTTTTTGCATTTTACGGCGAAAAAACTAGAATTTCTCCTGATTCCCATATTTTTCGTGTGCTATAGCCCACGCCTTCCAAGTGGTCCCGGGTCCCCCGAACCCCGATCTCCTAATACTTTTTCGGGACATCAAATAAGACCTAAGGAACCATAGTCACGGCCCCGCCATGATCGTTCCTCATTTTTTGTGTTTTTCGGCCAAAAAACTAGAATTCCGCGCGATTCCCATATTTGCGTGTACTATTGACCACGCCTTTCGAGTGGTCCCCGGCCCCCCGGACCCCGATCACCTAAACTTTTTTCGGGTCATCAAATACGATCTAAAGAACCAGACTCACCACCCTTCCAAGACCCTTCCTCGTTGTTTTGCGTTTTACGGCGAAAAACCTAGAATTCCGCCGGATTCCCATATTTTCGTGTGCTATAGCCCACTCCTTCCAAGTGGTCCCGGGCCCCCCGAACCCCGATCGCCTAAATTTTTTTTAGGCCATCAAATACGACCTAAGGAACCATAGTCACCACCCCACCATGATCGTTCATCATGTTTTGCATTTTTCGGCCAAAACAATAGAATTTCGCCTGATTCCCATATTTTCGTGTGCTACGCCTTCCAAGTGGTCCTGGGATCCCCGGACCCTGATCGCCTAAAATATTTCAGGGCCATCAAATACGACCTAAGGAACCATAGACACCACCCCGCCATGATCATTCCTCATGTTTTGCGTTTTTCGGCCAAATAATTAGAATTCCGCCCGATTCCCATATTTTCGTGTGCTATAACACACGCCTTCCCAATGGGTAAGGCCCCACGGAGCCGGATCGCCTAAAATATTTCCGGGCCATCAAATACGACCTAAGGAACCATATTCACCGCCCCGCCATGATAGTTCCTTATGTTTTGTGTTTTTCGGCCAAAACAACTAGAATTCCGCTCGATTCCCATATTATTGTGTGTTATAGCCCACGCCTTCCTAGTGGGGCAGGCCCCCCAGATTGTGATCGCCTAAAGTTTTTTCGGGCCATAGAATACGACCTAATTAACCATAGTCACCACCGCGCCATGATCGTTCCTCATGATTTGCGTTTTTCGGCTAAAAAACTAGAATTCCGCCTGATTCCCATATTTTTGTGTGCGCCCACGCCTTCCGTGTGAGCCGGGCCCCCCAGAATCGGATCACCTAAAAATATTTCGGGCCATCAAATACGACCTAAGGAACCATAGTCACCACCCCGCCATGATCGTTCTTCATATTTTGCATTTTTCGGTGAAAAAACTAGAATTTCGCACAATTCCCATATTTTCGTGTGCTATAGCCCACGCCTTCCAAGTGGTCCCGGGACCCCCAGACCCTGGATCACCTAAAATTTTTTCGGGCCATCAAATACGACCTAAGGAACTATAGTCACCGTCCCGCCATGATCGTTCCACACGTTTTGCGTGTTTCGGCCAAAAAACAAGAATTCCGCTCGATTCCCAGATTTTCATGTGCTATAGCCCACGCCTTCCCAATGGGTAGGGCCCTACGGAGCCGGATCGCCTAATATTTTTTTGGGCCATCAAATACGACCTAAGTATCCATAGTCACCGCCCCGCCATGACCTTTCGTCATTTTTTGCAAGTTTCGGCCAAACAACTAGAATTCCGCCTGATTTCCATATTTTCGTGTGCTATAGCCCACGCCTTCCGAGTGGCCCCGGGCCCCCCCGGACCCCGATCGCCTAAAATTTTTTTAGGCCATCAAATACGACCTAAGGAACCATAGTCACCGCCCCGCCATGATCATTCCTCATGTTTTGCGTTTTCGGCCAAAAAATTAGAATTCCGCCTGATTTCCATATTTTCGTGTGCTATAGCCCACGCCTTCCAAGTGGTCCCAGGATCCCCGGACCCTGATCGCCTAAAATATTTCGGGGCCATCAAATACGACCTAAGGAACCATAGTCACCGCCCCGCCATGATCATTCCTCATGTTTTGCGTTTTCGGCCAAAAAATTAGAATTCCGCCTGATTCCCATATTGTCGTGTGCTATAACCCATGCCTTCCCAATGGGTATGGCCCCACGGAGCCGGATCGCCTAAAATATTTCCGGGCTATCAAATACGACCTAAGGAACCATATTCACCGCCCTGCCATGATCGTTCCTTATTTTTGCGTTTTTAGGCCAAAAGAGTAGAATTCCGCATGATTCCCATATTATTATGTGTTATAGCCCACGCCTTCCGAGTGGGGCAGGCCCCCTAGATTGTGATCGCCTAAAATGTTTTCGGGCCATCAAATACGACCTAAGGAACCATAGTCACCGCCCCGCCATGATCGTTCCTCATTTTTTGCATCTTTGGGCTAAAAAACTAGAATTCCGCCCGATTCCCATATTTTTGTGTGCTATAGCCCACGCCTTCCGAGTGAGCCGGGACCCCCAGAATCAGATCACCTAAAAAATTTTCGGGCCATCAAATACGACCTAAGGAACCATAGTCACCACCCCGCCATTATTGTTCTTCATTTTCTGCATTTTGCGGCCAAAAAACTAGAATTGCACACGATTCCCATATTTTCGTGTGCTATAGCCCACGCCTTCCAAGTGGTCCCCGGACCCCCAGACCCCGGATCACCTAAAATGTTTCCGGGCCATCAAATATGACCTAAGGAACCATAGTCACTGCCCCACCATGATCGTTCCTTATTTTGTGCGTTTTTCGTCCAAATCTAGAATTTCGCGCAATTCCCATATTTTCCTGTGCTATAGCCCACGCCTCCGAGTGGGCCGGGCGCACCGGACTCGGGTCGCCTAAAATTTTTTCGGGCCATTACATACGACCTAAAGAACCATAGTCACCGCCCCGCCATAATCGTTCCTCATTTGTGCATTGTTTCCCTAAACACTAGAATTCGCCCGATTCCCATATTTACTTGTGTTATCGCCCACGCCTTCAAGTGGTCCCAGGGCCCCAGGACCTCGGATCACCTAAAATTTTTCCGCGCCATTAAATACGACCTAAAGAACCATAGTCACCACCCTGCCATGATCATTCCTCATTTGTTGCATTTTTCGACCAAAAAACTAGAATTCCGCGCGATTCCCATATTTTCGTGTGCTATAGTCCACACCTTCCCAATGGGTAGGGCCCCACGGAGCCGGATCGTATAACATTTTTCCGGGCCATCAAATACGACCTAAGGAACCACAGTCAACGCCCCGCCATGATCGTTCCTCATTTTTTGCAATTTTCGGCCAAAAAATTAGAATTCCGCAATTTTTCCTTTTTTGTGTGCTACAGCCCACGCCTCCGAGTGGGCCGGGCTCCCCGGACTCGGATCGCCTAAAATATTTTCGGGCCATCAAATACGACCTAAGGAACCATAGTCACCATCGCGCCATGAACGTTCCTAGTTGTTTGCGCTTTTCAGCGAAAAAACTTGAATTCCGTCCGATTCCCATATTTTCGTGTGCTATTGCCAACGCCTTCCGAGTGGTCCCGGGGCCCCCGGACCCCGATCTCCTATAAATTTTCCGGACCATCAAATACTACCTAAGAAACCATAGTCACCGTCGCGCCATGAACGTTCCTAGTTATTTGCGCTTTTCAGCAAAAAAACTTGAATTCCGTCCGATTCCCATATTTTCTTGTGCTATAGCCCACACCTTCCGAGTGGGCCGGGTCCCCCGGACTCGGATCGCCTAAAATTTTTTCCTGCCATTAAATATGACCTAAGGAACCATAGTCACCGCCCCGCCATAATCGTTCCTCATGTTTTGCATTTTTTTCCCTAAACACTAGAATTCGACCGATTCCCATATTTACTTGTGTTATCGCCCACGCCTTCAAAGTGGTCCCAGGGCCCCAGGACCTCGGATCACCTAAAATTTTTCCGTGCCATTAAATACGACCTAAAGAACCATAGTCACCACCCTGCCATGATCGTTCCTCATTTTTTGCATGTTTCGGCCAAAAAACTAGAATTCCGCCTGATTTCCATATTTTCGTGTGCTATAGCCCACTCCTTCCGAGTGGCCCCGGGCCCCCCCGGACCCCGATCGCCTAAAATTGTTTCAGGCCATCAAATACGACTTAAGGAACCACAGTCACCGCCTCGCCATGATCGTTCATCATTTCTTTCAGTTTTCGGCCAAAAAAATAGAATTCCGCCCGATTCCCATATTTTCATGTGCTATAGCCCACGCCTTCCAAGTGGTCCCAGGATCCCCGGACCCTGATNGATTCCCATATTTGCATGTGCTATAGCCCACGCCTTCCAAGTGGTCCCAGGATCCCCGGACCCTGATCGCCTAAAATATTTCGGGGCCATCAAATACGACCTAAGGAACCATAGTCACCGCCCCGCCATGATCATTCCTCATGTTTTGCGTTTTCGGCCAAAAAATTAGAATTCCGCCTGATTCCCATATTTTCGTGTGCTATAACCCATGCCTTCCCAATGGGTATGGCGCCACGGAGCCGGAAAGCCTAAAATTTTTCCGGGCCATCAAATACGACCTAAGGAACCATATTCACCGCCCCGCCATGATCGTTCCATATTTTTGCGTTTTTAGGCCGAAACAGTAGAATTCCGCATGATTCCCATATTATTGTGTGTTATAGCCCACGCCTTCCGAGTGGGGCAGGCCCCCTAGATTGTGATCGCCTAAAATGTTTTCGGGCCATCAAATATGACCTAAGGAACCATAGTCACCGCCCCGCCATGATCGTTCCTCATTTTGTGCATCTTTCGACTAAAAACTAGAATTCCACCCGATTCCCATATTTTTATGTGCTATAGCCCACACCTTCCGAGTGAGCCGGGACCCCCGGAATCGGATCACCTAAAAAGTTTTTGGGCCATCAAATACGACCTAAGGAACCATAGTCACCACCCCGCCATTATTGTTCTTCAGTTTTTGCATTTTGCGGCCAAAAAACTAGAATTTCACACGATTCCCATATTTTCGTGTGCTATAGCCCACGCCTTCCAAGTGGTCCCCGGACCCCCAGACCCCGGATCACCTAAAATGTTTCCGGGCCATCCAATATGACCTAAGGAACCATAGTCACTACCCCACCATGATCGTTCCTCATTTTGTGCGTTTTTCGTCCAAATTTAGAAATTCGCGCAATTCCCATATTTTCCTGTGCTACAGCCCACGCCTCCGAGTGGGCCGGGCGCACCGGACTCGGGTCGCCTAAAAGTTTTTCGGGCCATTACATACGACCTAAGGAACCATAGTCACCGCCCCGCCATAATCGTTCCTCATTTTTGCATTTTTTCCCTAAACACTAGAATTCGCCTGATTCCCATATTTACTTGTGTTATCGCCCACGCCTTCCAAGTGGTCCCAGCGCCCCAGGACCTCGGATCACCTAAAAAATTTCCGCGCCATTAAATACGACCTAACGAACCATAGTCACCACCCTGCCATGATCATTCCTCATTTATTGCGTTTTTCGGCCAAAAAACTAGAATTTCGCGCGATTCCCATATATTCGTGTGCTACAGCCCACGCCTTCCCAATGGGTAGGGCCCCACGGAGCCGGATCGCATAACATTTTTTCGGGCCATCAAATACGACCTAAGGAACCACAGTCAACGCCCCGCCATGATCGTTCCTCATGTTTTGCATTTTTCGGCCAAAAAATTAGAATTCCGTAATTTTCCCTTTTTTGTGTGCTACAGCCCACGCCTCCGAGTGGGCCGGGCTCCCCGGACTCGGATCGCCTAAAATTTGTTTGGGCCATCCAATACGACCTAAGGAACTATAGTCACCATCGCGCCATGAACTTTCCTAGTTTTTTGCGCTTTTCAGCGAAAAAACTTGAATTCCGTCCGATTCCCATATTTTCGTGTGCTATAGCCAATGCCTTCCGCCGATCTCCTATAAATTTTCCGGACCATCAAATACTACCTAAGAAACCATAGTCACCGCCGCGCGATGAGCGTTCCTTGTTGTTTGCGCTTTTCAGCAAAAAAACTAGAATTCCGCCCGATTCCCATATTTTCTTGTGCTATAGCCCACACCTTCCGAGTGGGCCGGGTTCCCCGGACTCGGATCGCCTAAAATTTTTTCCGGCCATTAAATACGACCTAAGGAACCATAGTCACCGCCCCGCCATAATCGTTCCTCATGTTTTGCATTTTTTCCCTAAACACTAAAATTCGCCCGATTCCCATATTTACTTGTGTTATCGCCCACGCCTTCCAAGTGGTCCCAGGGCCCCAGGACCTCGGATCACCTAAAATTTTTACGCGCCATTAAATACGACCTAAAGAACCATAGTCACTACCCTGTCATGATCGTTCCTCATTTTTTGCATGTTTCGGCCAAAAAACTAGAATTCCGCTCGATTCCCAGATTTTCGTGTGCTATAGCCCACGCCTTCCAAGTGGTCCCGGGGCCCCCGGACCCCGATCGCCTAAAATTTTTGCGGGACATTAAATATGACCTAAGGAACCATAGTCACTTCCCCGCCATGATCATTCCTCATTTGTTGCGTTTGTTTGGCCAAAAACTAGAATTCCGCGCGATTTCCACATTTTCGTGTGCTATAGCCCATGCCTTCCCAATGGGTAGGGCCCAACGGAGCCGGATCGCATAGAATTTTTGGGCCATCAAATACGACGTAAGGAACCACAGTCAATGCCCCGCCATGATCGTTCCTTGTGTTTTGCATTTTTCGGCCAAAAAATTAGAATTCCGCAATTTTCCCTTTTTTGTGTGCTACAGCCACGCCTCCGAGTGGGCTGGGCTCCCCTGACTCGGATCGCCTAAATTTTTTTCTGGCCATCAAATATGACCTAAGGAACCTTAGTCACCGCCCCTCCATGATCGTTCCTCATTTTGTGTATTGTTCGGCAAACAAACTAGAATTTCGCCCGATTCCCATATTTTCGTGTGCTATAGCCCACGCCTTCCAAGTGGTCCCAGGACCCCCAGACCCCGGATCACCTAAAATTATTCCGGGCCATCAAATACGACCTAAGGAACCATAGTCACCGCTCCACCATGATCGTTCCTCATTTTCTTGCATATATCAGTAAACAAACTAGAATTTCGCTCAATTCCCATATATTCGTGTGCTACAACGCACGCCTCCGAGTGGGCCGGGCCCCTCGGACTCGGATCGCCTAAAATTTTTCCGGGCCATTAAATACGACCTAAGGAACCATAGTCACCACCTCGCCATGATCGTTCCTCATTGTTTGCGCTTTTCGGCCAAAAAACTAGAATTCCGTCCGATTCCCATATTTTCGTATGCATAGCACACGCCTTCCAAGTCGTCCCGGGACCCCCGGACCCCGATCGTCTAAAATTTTTCCAGGCCATTAAATACGACCTAAGGAAGCAGAGTCACCGCCCCGCCATGATCGTTCCTCTTTGTTTTTTATGTTTTTCTGCCAAAAAATTAGAATTCCGCCCGATTCCCATATTTTCGTGTGCTATAGCCCACGCCTTCAAAGTGGTCCCGGGACCCCCAGACCCCGATCGCCTAAAATTTTCCAGGCCATAAAATATGACCTAAGAAACCATAGTCACCGCCCCTCCATGATCGTTCCTCATATTTTGCGATTTTCGGCCAAAAAACTAGAATTCTGCCCGATTCCCATATTTTCGTGTGTTATAGCCCACGCCTTTCGAGTGGGCCATGCACCCCGGATTGTGATCGCGTAAAAGTTTTTCGGGCCATCAAATACGACCTAAGTAACCATAGCCACCGCCCCGCCATGATCGTTCATCATTTTTTGCATTTTTCGGCCAAAAACCTACAATTGCGCGCGATTCCCATATTTTCGTGTGCTATAGCCAACGCCTTCCGAGTGGTCTCGGGACCCCCGGACCCCGATCTCCTATAATATTTCCGGACCATCAAATACTACCTAAGGAACCATAGTCACCGTCGCTCCATGAATGTTACTAGTTGTTTGCGCTTTTCAGCGAAAAAACTAGAATTCCGTCCGATTCCCATATTTTCCTGTGCTATAGCCAACGCCTTCCGAGTGGTCCCGGGACCCCCGGACCCCAATCTCCTATAAAATTTCCGGACCATCAAATACTACCTAAGAAACCATAGTCACCGCCGCGCCATGAACGTTCCTAGTTGTTTGCGCTTTTCAGCAAAAAAACTAGAATTCCGCCCGATTCCCATATTTTCGTGTGCTATAGCCCACACCTTCCGAGTGGGCCGGGTCCCCCGGACTCGGAAAGCCTAAAATTTTTTCGGGCCATTAAATACGACCTAAGGAACCATAGTCACCGCCCCGCCATAATCGTTCCTCATTTTTTGCATTTGTTTCCCTAAACACTAGAATTCGCCCGATTCCCATTTTGACCTGTGTTATCGCCCACGCCTTCCAAGTGGTCCCAGGGCCCCAGGACCTCGGATCACCTAAAATTTTTCCGCACCATTAAATACGACCTAAAGAACCATAGTCACCACCCTGCCATGATCGTTCCTCATTTTTTGCATGTTTCGGCCAAAAAACTAGAATTCCGCTCGATTCCCAGATTTTCGTGTGCTATAGCCCACGCCTTCCAAGTGGTCCTGGGACCCCCGGACCCCGATCGCCTAAAACTTTT
>AWOL01S0074594.1:76677-91248 GCA_000715115.1 Nicotiana otophora | reverse complement strand
TATATATAAGATAGTAAGTATTATAACATTGAATTATCAATTTCAAAATTACTAATACTAAATTAATTTGTAAAAATATGTGTTATTGATAAAAACAAATATATTCAAAATGTTAATTGTAAATTATTAAGTATAAATAAATGAAATTTAAAAGGGAAGGTCAAAATTGACCGTCAACCGGCCTTATTGATGATATAATGCTTTATTTCATGCTTTATATACTTATAGAGTTGTTAGTAGGTGGCAGAGTCGACCTCTCACCACTTGTTCTTCGAGGCTAGACTTGATACTTACTGGGTACCATGGTTTGTACTCACACTACACTTTTCACATTTTTGTGCACGTTTAGGGGCTGGTATTTGCGATACCCTTGAGCTTAGAAGGAGTGTTATTGAAGACTTCGTGGTGAGCGTTTTGGTATGACCCGATTCATCGCACATGGAGTCCTCTTTCCTTACTTATCTATTTCTATGTGTATTTTTTCAAACATATGTATTTGTTCAATTGATTCAAGTTGCTCTTGTTAGATGTTCGTGATACGGTGACACCTAGTTTTGGGCATTTTAGATTGTTTTGGTCGTGATTAGACCTTAACATTGATTACGTAATTATAATAATGAATTGTGATTTAATCTGCATTGTTATTTATATCATGAAACAGTTAAATGGTATAATAATTTGATTTTTTATTGTTGTTGAGTGTTCACTTGCCTAGCGAGCGGGTTAGGCGCTATCGCGATATGGGATGTCTGTTACGTGTTGTGATTTTGTTTTGCGAAATTGAGTTAGTGAAAGGATTGTGGTTGCTTTGATGTGTATTCTACTTGTAATTCAGAGCTGAGGATGGGATCCTCGTCTTTTCATGTGGATTGATATGTTTGAACCGGGCTACATGCCGTGGTGGAGTTATGTTAGGATCAGATCCTTGTGATTAGTTCATATGTTTTGTTTCTCCCTTGTGGAATAGATTCGTAGTATGATACCGATATGGAGTTGTACATGTTGGACTTGTTCGATAGTTCCCTCGTGTTAGTTTCTCTTTCCATAGTCAGTCATACTCAAGTTGTGCTTGTGGGCTTAGATTGTGAGGTATGTGCCCATGTGGCGTTTGGGGTGACTTGTTGATTGGGTGAGTGGTTATGAGATCTAACGTTTCTTTCATCATTAGAAGTGGTGGGAATGTTTGAAATAGGGTTCTAATAGGTACGAGGTTAATTATGGGCAACTACTATGGTCGGAGGTGTTATTACGAACATATGGGCGATGTGTTACGTCATGTGGTTATACTTTATGGGTGTATGCATGAGCTGTTGCAGCTGATTGAGGTTGATACAGTGTGTTCATGTGGGAATCGGGGTTTTGAGGGATGATCATATATTGGCATTTGGTTCTAAGGCTCATCGTTATGGGTGGAAGAAAGAATCTTTAGTTTAGATGGTGTTGTCGGTTTATGTGGATTGGAGTGACATGGGATCACTCGAGAGTATGTGTATGGTGAGTTCATTCAATGATTTGATGACTTCGAAACGCTTTGACCGGGAGTTGACTTTTTTGGTTTGGATTATGGTTCTAGGAGTTAGTATAGTTCCGTTGTGTCATTTGGGACTTGTATGCAAAATTGGAGGTCATTATAAGTTGATTTGATATGGTTCGGCGTGAGTTTTAGAAATTGAAAGTTCATTAGTTTATTTGGCTTGAATTGAGGTGTGACTCATAGTTTTGATGTTGTTTGGTATGATTTGAGGCCTCAAGTAGGCCCGCTTTTATGTTTTGTGATTAGTTGGTATGATTAGACGGGTTCCCGGAGGCCTCGGGTGTGTTTCAGATGGGCTACGACTATTTCTTCATGTGTTTGGAGTTGCTGGTTTTTCTAATATCTGCAGTTCATCGCGTTCGCGGAAGGATGTACACGATCGCGAAGTGTATTTTTAGTGGCTTGGAATTTGCGCATCGCGTTCGCGGATCTTCAGATAAGATAACCATTGAGTTCACATCCTTTGCCTCGCGATCGCGTAGAGGCACAGCTGGAAGGGCGCCAGAGGTTGGCTTTCGCATTCGTGTTCGCGTACCCAACGTCGCGTTTGCGAAGGATTGTTTTGCTGAGTGTCGCGTTTGCATGGCTTAGATTGCGTTTGCGGAGAACCTTTTTGTCCAGATGATCTTTTGTTCTTCGCGATCGCGAAGAATGTATAGTACTTTATGTCGATTGTTTTTGTTATTTTATCACTTTTTGAGTTAGAGAGCTCGGATTTGGGCAATGTTGAAGAGGATTTTCACGTTTTGGATTGGGGTAAGTATTCTTCACTCGGATTTGGTTATATTTTATGATTCCATCTTTGTTTCTATCATTAAATTAGTGATTTGCATTAGAGAAATTGGGGATTTTTATAAATACTTTCTAAAATAAAAATTAATGATTTGAAGGTCGAGTTAATGTCAGAATTGGATGATTGTGGTATGGTTGGACTCGTATCCGAATAGGTATTCGAATTTTGTTGAATTTGTCGGGTTCCAAGGTGCGGACCTGGAATTGACCTTTTGGGTTGACTTTTTTATTCGTGTTCACGATCGAAGCTTTATTAACCGGAATTATTTCCTATGCCTTTTGTTTATGATATTAAGTTTTTTTGGTTAGCTTCGAGCCGTTCAAAGGTTGTTTCGCATGGGAAGGGATTCTTAGAGTATTGATTTAGCTTCTTTGAGTTATGTACCTTGCCTAACATTATGTGGGGGACTATCCCTTATGATTTGGGTTGATTGTATTAATTGAATTATATGGAAGACGTGTACAGGTACCGAGTATGTACACAAGCTTATATGTGGTATTTGACCGGTTAGACTCCTAGGATTCTTTCATGCATTAATTGAATTTGTTATATCATGTTATATCCTCCGTGTTATGTTTACTCTTGAATGCTTTATTTGAAGTTGTTAGCACATGTTCTATCTTTTATTTTTCAAGTTTACACTTATATGCTTAGTTGAAATTGTTACCTCTTTTATTGTAATGTTAAATCTTTTATTGTTGAATTATTCTTATCTGAAGAAGCTATTACATGATATCCCTTCATTGTCGAGTTATTCTCATACAATTTCATGCCATCTCTTTCATTGTTAGCTTATGTTATACACTAGAATTCGAAGTTTCCATTTCATGGAAATATCTTCATTATTGAATTTATTCTTATTCAATTCATTGAAGTAAAAGTTATTGATATCCATTAACCTGTTTAGTTGAAATTGTTGTTTAATGGAGTATCTTTCATTGTTGAGTTATTTTCCCGTTTTATTTTTTTTCTATTGAGATTGTTGTACACATCGTAGTTGAGTCGTGGGTTTTTTATTGTGGTGATATCAGTATTGTTGTTTTGGGAAAGCTTGTGCCCTATGAGAACTTCTGGTATGAATTGATATATCGTGTTGTTGTGATGTTAGAATATGTAGATTTGTTGAGTGGATTGGTTATTGTTATGCGAAGCATAAGGGTGGCATCTCACTATTTTTTATTGTGCGCAGTGATACATTTGGCTATTGTGTTATTGTCTGGACAGAGTGATTCGGGTGTTGGCTATTGTGTTATTGTCTGTGGATTGATACGGGTGACTATTATGATAAATCTCTAGGCGGATCGATATGGATGGCTATTATGATATTGTCAATACAAAGAGATAAGGGTGATTGTGCCAGGGATGATATGTGACGGCCTAGGGGCACAATGTTAATGATATTCGTCTGATGGCGTGATTTTTCCTTGTGTGTTATGTACCTTACGTGACTTGTTGTGTTGTTTTCAATGAGCTACTCGATATTTTTTATACTACTTGTTGACTTGGACTGCAATAGTACACTCGCACATGCATACACCGTAGCATTTCCATTTATACCAGTTTAAGAGTATGAAATTTGACATTCATTAATCATGCACATGTATTCTTGTATATTTGCTCTCATTGTGAAATTGAGCCTATGATCGCGCCAGGCGAATTGTGATATTGAGCCTGTGACCATGCCGGACGGATTGTGATAGTGAGCATGTGACCATATGGGGCGGATTGAGGTACTGGCATGTGAGTTGTCCATGTGGCTCGGATTGCTGATGTGGGCACTAGGTGCCATGTGTATATGATTTTTGATTTGGGACTCGCGGCTTGTGATTTTTGTGAAGTGGCACCTCGGGGTGGTTTGTTATAAACCTAGTGTTAGAATGACTTGATTGTTAGTTGTCGTTTGTTTACCTTATTTGGTTTCACTGGTACTTTAACGGTTCTGATTACATTACTGTTTTTATCACATATTTATTCTTTGTTGCCATTTACTGATTCCTGCTTTCATTATTAGCTTTATACTTATATACTACACAGATTATTATGTCTAGTAGGTGTCTTTGACTTGTATCTCGTCACTACTCCACCGAAGTTAGTCTTGAGATACTAGGTACCGACCATGGTGTACTCATACTACATTTCTATATATGTTTTCCCAAACCTAGGTATTTGAATAAAGGACTCTGGCAGGGTTAGCTTCTTCGATCGCGAGGATTCAAGGCAGAGCTGCTCGATCGCCGTAGTCCCTTGGAGTCCTTTTTCTTTGAATTGTACTATTAATTCGCTATCCGAACATTATTGTATTTTGTTTGAGATATTTTTTATGTATTCAGTTAGGATTCGTGATTATGTACTACCTAGATTTGGGAGGATTGTTGTGATTATTGTCACGTAGGCCTGAAGCACCTTTATCTCAGTATTTATATTAACTCTGCTTTAAAAATATCAGGCTTGACTGATTTAACTGTTGTATGTAACCGGCTTACCTAGTCTTAGAGACTAGGTACCATCACGACTACCTCCGGTGGAATTTTGGGATCGTGACAACAAAAGTTTGTAATTCAACATTACTTTAGGGAGGGTAATTCTGTTGCAGATGCATTGGCAATGCATAGAGCAAACATGGAATTCTGTCCAATAGCAAGCATTTTTGACAATTCACAAGAGATACCTAAGGAGGTTAGGGGAGCCTTAAGAACGCATAAGAGTCATATGCCCAATTTTAGGATCATGCATCTCAGCTTAAAATTAAACATTATCATAAGCCTTCTCATAGTGGTTGAATATATGTATATTTTTGGTCTAATCTATGTAGTTAGAGTCTTTTTTTCTAACCATACTCTAACACGTCAACATTGTAATCACATAAGGGTATGCATCTATTTCTTAACTGTTCTATCTGCGTAAGAATGGACATTCTAGTCTCTTTAGTTGGTACTTTTTTTTATTGAAGGATGAAATACTCAGTCTTCATGTAACACAATTGAGGTTTAGACAAATGGCCACCTCTGTATATTTTGTGAAATAATGGACGAGTACGAGTCTGCCTAACCCCCATCTCAATGGTTGTTAAAATATAATAATAATAACATCCACAATGAGTATTATTCTCTTGATAGTTTTTATATTTTCTTTTATATTAGTTTTTTTATATATATATATATATATATATATATCAATTGATCAAATTATATTAAAATATTATGTCACCTTTTGTATTCACCTTTTTGTTCAGAATTTGCTCCACCTTTTGTATGCACCACGCGGTATTATTTTGATCCAAACAAATCTGCTGTTGAGAACCAACAATTCACACAACACATATTTTTACTAAATCAACTTTTTTAACAGCAAAACCTAAGGCGAATCCAAACATCCTCCAGAGAAAGGAATTAATTTTACGTGGGAAGTATCAGTCTATGAAACCCAGCAATTTAGGTAAATGATACTACGATGACACAGTTCACCATTTCTTCCTGGAATTATGGGTGAAAAAATATACACGATTGTTCCCAAGTGGTGAATGTAAAACTTGTAGGAAATTATTTCTTCAAATTTCCTTTACTCATATCATAGATATCAGTAAAGGCATGTTTATTTCGAAAACAAAGTGAAAAATCTTTTGGCAATATTTTTTTCCAATTTTCAACTTTTGAGAAAGAAAAAAAAATGAGTATGATGAGAAGTATAGGCATCTGCGATTGCTCTATCTCCATTATTCCGAAAGTCTCAAGCCTTTGTTTTCAAGAAATTGTTATAAAATAGAACCACCAACTCCCTAATATTTTTGTCATGACCAACTCTCTAATATTATTTATTGAAAATGGTAACGTGAAAGTCTCCCGAGCGGCCAGCCAAATCGACATATATAATATAATACTCCTCCGTCTCATATTATATGTCGTATTTCGTTTTTATACGCCTCTTAAATATATTAATTAGGAAAGGGATTAGATTATTCTACCCTTATTTATATCTTAAGATATAATCTCTATTCATTGAATATTTATTTTATTTACGTATTATCTCTATCTTCAAGAACAATTATTGCTAGGGGTAAAAAAGTAAAAAAATAATCAATTTTGTCTTGAACTTGTAAAATGACAAATAATTTAAGACAAATATATTTAGTAATATGACTATTAATATGAGTCGGAGGGAGTAGCTCGATAGTCATTAATGTATTGGAATTTCACTCGGTAGAATTAGTCGTCGACTCCGTTCAATTATTGCAACTAAGCCGTTATTAATTACAAGTCGTTCTCTTCATTAGTGGATAGAGAGGACTTTAGAGGATATGATTGAGGAAACAGAAATGAAACTTCACAAATTTCAATTGGCATTCAATATGAATCGAAAATAAAGTATACATAGAGATGATGAAATCGAAAATGAAATATAAGCTTTGTTTTGGTAGGGAAAAATTGTAAAGTTTACCCGTAAAACGGTACAGTTGAATTTATACGTAATTTTTAAATAAGTGAATTAATTTGATCCTGAGATAAATAAATAATTAAAAAATTATGCAATACTTAGCCTTAATATATAGACGAAACAACAGAAGCAACAATTCCGGGAATAAGATTTTCGGGCACAACAACAAAAGAATCAAGAAATAAGACGATAAGATTGGATTGAGCTTTGTATAAAATATAGTGTAAGTTTGCCCGAAAATATCAATTATAGCTATGAAGAAGGTCCTGGGGTCGTGTCCTTCTTTAATGTCAATTATGAGGGGCATTGATGAAAATGTAACGGTGAACATAAATGCCAGATTCCTAGTAACGAGTAACTGCTCTTAATGCTATGAATAATCTCTATTGAATGCTATCGAGAGAAGAATATTTATCACATCTTTATGAGTATTTTTCTTCCCAGTGACAAACAAAACAGTTTTCTTCAGTCATCCCCATGTCTCGGGTTCCACGTGTCCCTTTCTTGGACGACCACGTGTCATAATATATTTTACCCAATATAAATAGTCCCCCTACTTTCCGGTGACATAACTTTGTGTTACCGAAAAGTTGGTAGCAACACTCTTTTGGCGGAAATTACTATAATTCCATCTGAAGGCTTCTGACGGTTGACTAGAAATATGTCTCTCTTTATTTAATGCCCCGAACACGCGTCTTCCCATGATTTAGCACATATTTTGCCTATTATCGAGCTAATCCTAGCCATGAATTTAGCCGCCAGAACTTTTACTTATACGTATCAACTTCTACTATTATACTTCATAACTTTTCAAATTTCCTTCATCTAACTTGCATAGTATTTCTTCATTTGTTTTCTAATTCTCTGCGAACGAAAGATCCTTTCTTTCCTACAATGGCTTCTTCCTCGAAACGTACCGGTTCCTCAGAAAGCAAAAACAAAGACGAGTACTTTGCTCCTCCAACAATGGGCTCCATCATCCCTAGAAGTCTTATTACCACAAAAGACTTCGAAGAGAAATTTCTTACTGCTAATTCTCGTACATTGGCCATTAACAGATATCCTTCTTCCATACATCCTTCGAGCATCCCTGCTGTGAAGGAAGACTATTGCTGCCATGACTTAGAAATTATCACTCCTTATCTATCGGAGCAAGACATCATTCCCAAAGAGGATTTTACATATATTTACATGTATCCCTTTACTTTGGGTGCATTTTCTTTGAGCGGAGATCTTGACTCCGTATTTGCGGAGTTTTGCCTCGGTTACCAGGTGTATTTGGCCCGAGTAAGTCCTTTAGTGTGGAGGACAGTTGCTTGCATTCGATGTTTGTGCCAGGAAACTAGAAAGAGCTATCCTTAACACACATAATAAATCTTTATTCTCTCAAAATCTTCCGCGGGGGAATGATAAACCTCTCCAAGCATTGCCACCATGCTTTATTGTATAGCACGGATGATAGCAACGACCGTGGGTGGATGGAACGGTTCGTTGCAATTGCCACAGACGATATCATTCCGGGAACGACTTCATCCTATCCGACCGCTTGGAACCATACTTGTAAGCTCTTTGTTTAGTATTTCCTTTTACTAAAATATTTTTAATGGCCGTATTGATCCTCCATCCTTCATTTATTTCAGCAACTCGATGGGTCCCACCGGTGATTGAAAGTTTGGACCGGTGGCTACAAAACATCTTGGATATTACGATGCCTGAGACTCGCTTGTGGAAAGAACTGGCCCATAAATACGGGTGGAAGGCCAAGAATCATGGTAATTCAAACTCATCTTGTTTCAATATTTCATGTAAATAATTTGATTGATCTCTTCTAACCTATCTAGGAAATTAGGTCTACCCGCGGGTTCTGTTGTTTCCGAGGAGGATGTCTCGGTTGATCCTGCTGATGCAGCGAGGCTGCTTCAGGAGGCGCTTACTCAAACAGTTGGCTCCGGGCCTGTTTCGAGATAAAATGCTTCTTTTTCGAGTCCCCGGCTAGAAGACAAACAACCAAAAAGAAGTCGCTCCTCTGCAGCCGGAGAAAAGAATAAAAGGGTGAGGACCGATGCCCTCGAGTTATCTCCGGTAGCGATAGTGACTGATGCTCCATCTGGGCCGGTCATAGACATCGTGAGGATTGATGATGATGATGAAGCTACTAATGCGGGAGCTTCTCTACATAGAATGCGATAATTGTGATCATCTCAACATGATGCTCAACCTGTTGAGAGAGTTACACCAACCGAGGACGATACCTCGGCACTTTGGGGAGAATTTGATTTAGTAAATAATGTCAACTCCCATTTTCGGGCCCTAATTGTTGTGTTCGATACTGCGGAGCTGAGTATCGAACCCTTGCCATATTTTGTTGGCGAGCATCCAACAACAAGAACTACATTTGACGCAGCTGCTTCTCACTCTTCAACTCCATCAGCTTCATCTCCATCTTCACCAACACCAGCAACTACTACATCACTTCCATCTTCATCCATTCTTCTACCAGCAATTGCTACACCACCTTCGCCAGCCGCGTCTGACCACAAACAAATGTTTCCTCTTCCAAAGTCCCCAGTTCATGGGAATTTGGTGCAAAATTATGCTGCCCCTTCTGAAGATCCACAAAGGAGGAGGAACGTTACTCTTTCGGTCTCTAACGGATGCAACTTGCTATCCCGGCCGGTGGAGTTTGCTAAATATCTAAAGTCTTTCGCTTCATAAAATGACTGGGAAAAGATTCAGAAACTCTCAGAAAAGTGTTTGTTGAACAATATTATGCATAATGCTGCAGCGGTACGTTCCTTTCTTCCTTTATTACATCTTCTATTTTTGGGTGTGAACATCTCTCGAATTTTACCCTTATTACTTTGTAGGCCAACTTTCTAGTTTCTGAGGTCCTTTAGAGGTTGATACGTGAAAAGGAAGTGATTATCTCTGCACGGGATCAGCTTTTGGTAGAGCAAGAGCAACTTATCGCCCATTTTTCTAAACAGGAAGCCAAAAGCCGTTGAGGCTATTGTATTGGAAGCTCGTTTACGGCAGAGTGAACAAGAAGTAGTAACCCTTAGCCAAGAAATTGGCCCTCTCAGGGTTAGATTTGACTAAGCCAGGGCCAAATAAGATGAAGTCCATAACATCGTTCTTGCTGCAATGGAACGTGAGGCTGCCTCCACTGAAAGAGTGATTAACATAGAGGCAACATTGAACTCCAAAATTGAAGAGCTTGTTGCAGTGGGAACGAAACACGCCCAACTGGAAAAGAAGTACATGAAAACTATCGAGCATAATAGGCTATTTAGTTCAACTGTCCGCGACCTTGATGTCAGCCTCAAATCTGCCACGTCCGCCCGGGAAAACCTTTCTGCCGAGGTAACCTAACTCAAAGAAGAACTCAAGCTCCTAGCGGCTTCCCTCATTGTTGAAAAACCTTACTCCATGTACAACATGAGGGGAAAACCTTGGAAGAGGCCAAAGCTGGTGTCATTGAATTTGATGTCGGAATTGCTAAGGCCCGCAAGCTTGAGTTAGCTGCTAAAAGTGGACTCCCATTGAGGTCTGATGCACCTGGTCCTTCTGGTTCCGGTTCTGATTTTTGGGTAACTGAAGATGAATCGGAGGATGATGATGCCAAAGGCCAAACTGGTGAAAAGGGTGAGCCATCGGTGGATCCGTCTACTTCTTCCAAGGGTGCAGACACTTCTCTTCCTCCTGGTTCCATAGACAATGCAGTTTAGCTTTTCTTTTCTTTTTCCAGTTCCCGTATCTATGCCATTTTGTCATGTTTTGTAAATAAAAGCATCTTTTGCTCAAGTATTGTTTGAGTTTTGTCATCGTTAGAATATTCATGCAAGCCTTTAATCTTTGCATTTTCTTTAAGAATTTTGTGCAGACTTTTTTGCCTTCTTATTATGTGAAAATTTTGGGTGTATTCTTCCCGAAAGCATTCTTGGCTCCGGGCATCAGCCCTTTTCCATGAGTTCTTTGATAAGTATTTCCAAAAGTTTACTTTTTGCATCTTTTTCGTATGCGGCGTCAGGTGTATTTTTCCTCGATGGAATGTTTTATTCCGGGAATAAATTATTTCGGAACCAACCCTTTAACGTGAGGGTTTTTATAAGAGAGGACCCTCTTATATTTACGGTTCTCTTGAAGAGGACGTCTCATGTTTATTACGGCACTAGCATTTGAAGTACTTGTTTAACTTTCAATTGAAAAAGTTAATTCATTTTTCAGACAAAAAACAAGATAAAGACAAAAGGATTTTATTTTATTTCTTCTATTTTCAAAAATTACATAAGCATTTGCTATGCTGAAAAGAAATTGCCATTACTTGTGGCTAATTTGTACAACTTGTTTCTATGGGGCTGCCCGTGCAGTCCCCGGTCTCGATGATGTAATTATATTTCCAGTTTTTCGTTCCCGATCGACGTGGAGGTCATTGTTGTCGTATCCTCATATCATTCCCCCTAGTGTTCGAATACGAAAAATGCGAATTGGAACACTGGAAGTCTTGTATCTTCTAAGATTCCACTAATGCATAGCTAGATAATTCTTAACTTGGTAACACATTTTACTTCCCCTTAGGAATTTATGCTATCGAGCGAAGGACTATCTAACAACACTCTAGTGGTTTGTGCTCGTGTATGATCAGATAACCTTTGCTCAATAGCAAACTTAACTTTCCGGTGAGAATTTTCTATAGAGCAAAAGATTATCTAACCATTCCCATGTGGATCTCTTCTTGTGTGCCTTGCTATTAAAGGTTTCATTGTTGTTGTCTTCGTAGTATGCTTTCTGTTGCTGCCTCGTTAAAAACCTTACCAGAAAAACTCAATTGGCACAAAAGTTGAACGAAGGAAAAAAGAGTGCAGCACATACTTTCTGATCAGATAATGTTCATCAGCAATAATATCTTTTGAGATGTGCCACATTCCAATTGTTGGGAAACTTCTCTCCATTTTGGTTTTCCAACTAGTATGAACCTTTTCTGATGATAGCTGAAACCCGATAGGGGCCTTCCCACGTAGGACCTAGCTTCCCCACGTTGAGCTCCCGGGTATTGTGAGTTACTTTCCTTAGGACAAAGTTACCTACTTTCAAATAACAGAGGTTGGCTCTTCGATTAAAATACCGCTCCATTCTTTACTTTTGAGGTACCATTCTTACATATTGAAATTCCTTGCATTCATCGAGAAATTCCAAGTTGACAAGCATTACTTCGTTGTTCGATTCTTATTCTGCCTGGAAATATCCCAAGGTCGGTTCCCCTACTTCCACCTGGATTAAATCTTCTGCATCGTACACGAGGGAAAAAGGGGTTTCCCCTTCGCTCGGCTTGGCCGTAGTTCGAAATGCCCATAGAAGTCCGGGTAATTCCTCAGGCCAATTTCCTTTAGCCTCTTCCAACCTTGACTTAAGGCTTTGAATAATTACTTTGTTCGTCTACTCCGCTTGACCGTTTGCGCTCAGATGATAAGAGGAAGATGTGATACTCTTTATTTTCACATCTTGGAGGAACTTTGTAACTTTTGCGCTATTGTGGCCCATTATCGCATGTTTTTTCTTTTGGTAATCTGAACCTTCAAATTATATTTTTCCACAAGAAATCCACCACTTCGCATTCTCCAATTTTCTAATAAGGACTTGCTTCCACCCACTTAGAAAAATAGTCAGTTAAAATTAAAAGAAATCTTACCTTTCCGGGAGCCGGTGGTAATAGTCCGACGATGTCCATTCCGCATTTCATGAACGACCACAGAGATAGGACCGAATGTAAGTGGCATGTAGCATTGACACTCCTAAGAATCTTATTCCATCAGGGGCCAGTAATATCCTACCCGTACCAACTTCAACAGCAAGGAATCTACGCCCAAGTGGTTGCCGCATATCCCTTGGGAACCTCTCTTGTGACATAGTTAGCTTCGGACGCTCCTAAGCATCGGGCCAGCGGGCCTTGAAAAACATTTTACTATACAATTGGCCTCTCTTGAAGCTATTTTGCACTGCTTTGGCGCATAACGTCCAGGATATTGTGGGGTCTTCGGGTAGCTTCCCATGTTCGAGGTAATCGATAATTTCATTCCTCCAGTCCCAGGTCAGACTAGCTGAATTTACCTCGTAGTAACCATCTGTATCCAGGACTGAGTTAATCAGTTGTACTACTAACCTGGACTCTGACCCCTTTGTTTTTGTTGATGGTTCTAGGTTTGCCAATGCGTTTGCTTATGCGTTTTCTTCCCTTGGGATATGAGTAATTGACCACTCTCGGTATCGCGCTAGCAGAGCTTGAACCTCAACTATGTATTGTTGCATAGACGGCGATACCGCCACCTTTGGCGACGTGATCTTTTCTTATTCACTTATTGAAAGAGGAGAACAGGTCTTGCACACTAAGTCATGAGTGAACCTAGGCTCTTCAAGACCTGCCTTCCACTCCTAAGAAGTGGGAATATGAGTCAATTAGCCTTTTTAGCTTCTAGGATCTATTTCTCAGTTCAAGAACCCTCATACTAACTGGAATCAAGAATTAGTGGATCTGTTCTGCCAAAAATACGAATGGGCTAGGATAATTTCTCAATTTGGCTGGAGAGGCCAGGAAAGCATTGTGGTTAGACAAAGCATTCCTTCTATCTCTCAATGCTTTAGCGAACCCTTCCCCTTCCTCTTTTTTTTCGTTTCAAGCATGGACCATAACTTACCGAACTGTCTCAGTAAAGTAGAAATCATTAGTTATCAACTGTTCATAATCAGCAGTGGAAGAGAGCATAGATTTGATTGCTCCTGCTGCCCTCTTATGGTTGAATGTGAAAGAGAATTGCTTTGTTTAGTAACAGTGTTATAAGGATTATGCTTCCCCTGTGCCTTATCAATAATTAATAAGAAAGACCGAGCTAAAGGTAACTAATTTTTGCTCACCCGGTGAAAGGCATAGTAGGTAAAAAGGCTATTGTTTGCTTTACTTCCTTACCTCAGGTAGGATGAAGAAGCTGACTCATATTTACGAGATGATAAAATATGGCAAAAGCTATACCGAAAATTAGTTCGCATAGGAAAGGAGAAATATTTTCAGCTTGCTGACTAGGGTTGGCAGCTAAATTCAGTCTTTGAGACTTAAAATGTTTAGAATGTGCGTAGATTATAAGTACTTAAATAAGGTGTTCCCTAAAGACTCATCCCTCTTGCCGAACATTGATCAAATGATTAATGCTACGCCCGGGCAGGAGTTAATGAGTTAGCTTGATGCTTACTCCGGGTACAATCAAATCAAAATGAAATAGGAGGATCAGGAAAAAACTTTTTTCATAATGAATTTTGGCACATACTGTGACAATGTGTTGTCGTTTGGGCTTCAAACGCTAGAGCCACTTATCAAAGGCTCGTTAATAAAATGTTTGAGAAACAACTAGGCAAAACAATGGAAGTATATACGGATGAAATCTTATTCAGGTCTTTGAATGTAGGGGATCATTTGAAGCATCTCTAAGATACCTTTGACATTCTAAGGAAATACAACATAAAGCTTAACACAGAGAAATGCACATTCGAGGTTGGTTCCGATAAGTTCTTGGGGTTCTTTGTCTCACAAAGAGGGATCGAGGTAAATCCCGATGAAATATAAGCCATCGAATACATCCCAAACTAGCTAACGAGCATAAAGGAAGTGCAAAGGTTAACTGGAAAATTGTCGCTTTAAGAAGGTCCATCTCACGTTCCTCGAAAGATTGTCATCACTTCTTCTTGGTTCTCAAAAAGAAAAACATTTCGAGTGGACTCTCGAATGCCATCAGGCACTGAAGGATTTAAAACGGTACACATCCAC
>AWOL01S0074594.1:0-68224 GCA_000715115.1 Nicotiana otophora | reverse complement strand
GGGGGAGGGGGAGAGAGAGTTGTGTTTTAAAATCGGGAGCGGATCTATATTCGGACGGGTTAAGGGTGAATTTAATTATATTTTGGTTGAAGTTCAAGTTAGGCCAGTGGAAGGGTGACACATAAATATTAATTAGATTTTTTTTTTCTAAAAGTTTCTAAATAAGGGTAATGTTGAGCCAAAAAAGAACGATATGACATTTTTATTTAAATAGGTGGACAAAGAGCATCTTTATATCAATTGCGATACTTCACGGACAACTTTGACCCTTGTCCATTTTTTAATTTCAGATGTTAATCTTATTTTTCTTGTTCTATTTCTCTATCATTTTGGATCAAATCGATCCGCTTGTCTATAAATTACGTTACAAATTCAATTGTACCGTTTTACGGGTAAACAAATGGCTTCTTTCTCTCTGCTTATTCGATTAGCCGGAAGACTGAATAATTTTTCCCTGAGCAGATGATTAAGAAACTTCACAAAACGATCATTTTTGTTAAAGGAACTCGCCCCCAGGCTTCGCCATACCGGTTACCAAAATTTTTTATCCAACTAAACTGCTCTAGGCCTACAATTGTACATGTTGAGCGACTTGGGTCATCTCAAATATAATAAAATTTGATAATTAAGAAAAATGCCCAATAAGGTTATGGTTATCTGACAAAAACAGTCTAGGAAGAAAATGGAAGTTCAAAGAGAATTAAAAATTAACCTGAAAAGGCCACTGCCTAATGGTTATCCACTTGCCTATATTTTTATGAGCTGCCAGCAGTCACTTTTGAGTTATTAATTTGTTGGTGGTGCTTGAAAATCAAGATCTTGAAAGTTGAAATACTAGGTTTCAATAATTAAGAAATCGGATGATCATACGCACTTGTATAATCCACGACCATCACAAAGTTCACAAGTCTTTATCTCGGTGGAGTTTATTATTATAAAATATAATGCCAACAGCAACAAATTATTATTATTATTATTATTATTATTATTATTATCAAAGAACATAATGACAATGTGAAATGCAGATCACCATGTCTGCCGGCTTGATCTGGTGTTAGCGGCAAGTAAACTAAAAAATTGCAAATGATACTACTCAGATTAATTGATTAATTCATCAATCGTAGACTTCTCTCAATTATTGAATCAAGTCATTTAGTAAACAGGTCATTTTCGTCATTAGTTGCTGGATCTTGGATGATTCAACCAATACCCTACGCCAGCAAAAGAGAAAAATAGTACTATGATTATTAGTGACACTTCAAGTGATTAGAGACTGACAACGACATTTTGTCTCAGCCTCTCACGGTGGTCTTTTGAAGAAGAGGCAATACAATATAGGACATCTGAGGAATCTCTCGCGTTGGTCAACCAATACAAAGAACAAGAGTGTAAGTAGTGGTGGCAACTGGCAAGTGATATACTGGGCCAGATTTGGACGAACTGAAACCGGGTTGAATAAAAAACGGATCAAGACTCAACGCCACCCATATTAGAGAATTTTTCACAAACCACTATTATTTAATGGTTATTAGCTAGTTATAGCTATCATTTACTATATTACTTCCTATAACTATGTTTTCAATTTTTTTAGAGTATATTCGATATATTTAAGCTATTGTATTCATGAATACAGTAGCAAAACTCGGCGTGAAACAGGGGATTCCAACTAGACAATTAGTGTATTCGACTGTATTCAGGATATTTATTTGTGAATACAGTAACGTAAATAGCGCAAATCGTGGTCTATTCAGCTGTTTTTAAACGAAAAGTGAATCAATTAACATAATAGACTCCTAATATAACTCAAATAACTCAATTACATCACCCATAATCTGTATTTGACGCGAAATATGCTGAATATTTTTCAACAGAGCAATCGCCGAGTTTCTAATCCTTCCCTTTTCTGTTGATATCGTTCGTGGGTGTTTCTGTTTTCAACCAATAAAATTTAAGATTCATCTATAGTGCAAAAACATATGAATACATACTGCAGATACATTTGAATACATATACACATCTGAATACATAAATTATATTAATTAAAAACATATATGAATACATTCATGGAATACAGCGAGATAGTGAATACAATGAAATAATTGAAATACAACGAGATACATTGGAATACAATGGAAAAAAAAGACAATAAATACAATGAAATACATGAAAATACAGAGAGATACATTGAAATACAGAGAGATACATTGAAATACACTTAAACAAATGTAACAGAATCTTCAATTTGCTTAGCCCCAAACTCCGTCGTCTTTGTTCAAGAACAACCCTAATGTCGTCTCGTCGAGAGGGCCGCGATTCTAACTCGAAACGTCATTGTTCCCGTTTCGATCAAGAACCCAGTCCAAAGAGATCTAGGAAGCACAATAGACGAGTCAAACTTTCCTCTTCTTCTTTGTCTCCTCCGCTACTCAATTTGCAACAAACAGCCATAGACCTCATTTTGTTACAACTTCTAGGTATCCGGAATTGAGAAAACGGTGATTTTGGCTTGGCGTGAGAAGAAAGAGCGGAGATTCGCCGTTGATGGTGGTGGTGGCGAAGATGCTTTCCAGGGGGAAGAACGATCGATGGATGAACTGATGAGAGAGAATCCATGAGCTTTATGGCTTTGCGAGAGAGGGGGTGGAGAAAATATGAAAGAATGAGAGAGAAAAATAATACAAAGCGTATTTTATGGCTTAAGGGTAGGAGGTGGCCATAAATAGATATTTGGCTATAAAAATCAAAAGGTAGCTATGGAATATAATTCTTTAAAAGGGTGTTTACTTAAAATAAATAAGGTATCAACCTTTGCTATAGGAGGTAAACATTCCTATTTCTTGTGGGGCAAAAATGGGTCGAGAGATAAATTGGTGGATCAAAAATGGATTGACACATATTATACATTCTGTAAAATTCACCCAATCATAATGTATTAGTAATGTATATTTTATGAATTAAATAAAAAGATTTTTTCTTTCCTATAACATATTTTAAACTTATTTACCGAATGTTTCTAAAGTTTTAAATTTACCCACTATAACTAAATGTTTCTTACAATTTATATACAATCGTCTCAATAAATGTCCCTCCAATTTTGGGCAGCGATTTTTTCTCTATCTCTTCCATCTTCTTTTATCTCTCCTCTCCTCTTTATCTCTTCTCTAATGTCTTCCTTCTAATCTCTATCATCGCCAGAGAACGGCCGATTACATCTTTGAATCAAACTTCAGTACAAAGAAAAAGATCCCATTCATCTTCTTCGCTTGATTGTGAAATTTCTGACCCAAACCCTAGCAAATCAAATTCAATCTCCTCCAAACTTCAGATTCAGGTAGAATTCTTATTTGTCACGACCCAAAATTCAAATTACGAGGTCGTGATGGCGGTTAACGTTCACTTGCTTGGCAAGGCAACATTAGCAATATAATTTTCATTTTTAACAATTTAAAAGCAGATTAAAAAGAAGGTAGCTGTAGAAGTGTGTGTGTGTGTGTGTATATATATATATATATCCTAACGTTCACTTGCTTGGCAAGGCAAGGCAACATTAGCAATATAATTTTTATTTTTAACAATTTAAAAGTAGATTAATAAGAAGGTAGCTGTAGAAGTATATATATATATATATATATATATATATATATATATAAATAAACTCCAAATATGTTATCTAATCTAATCCCGAAATCAGGTGTCAAAAGTATACGAGCTACTAAAGAAATACTACAACCAAGGTGTGACATGAAAATACAACTATTTGAATGAAATAAACAGTACAAAAGATGATAAGATGACTTCAGGGTTTGCGATCGTGCAGCTCTACCTCAAGTCTTGGAGTAAGGATAGTCCGAGCAAGCCTCTATTATATGCACTGGGACCAACACCAGGATCTGCACAAGAAGTGTAGAAGTGTAGTATGTGTACAATCGACCCCATATACTCCATAAGTGTCGAGCCTAACCTCAGCGAAGTAGTGACGAGGCTATAATAAGGCACTCACTATAAACCTGTATGAGTATAAATAAAAGCAATTGCAGAATAAACAAACAAGAGTTTTCACAACAAAAAAATGGAACATAAAATACATAACAGAGACCCCAGAATATCATCCATGCTCAATTTCATGACACAACACGGATACGAAACCAACAGTTAAGAATAGTTATAATATATCTTCTTATTGCGGCGCGCAACCCGATCCACATATATCATATCAATAATATCAATACAGTTGCGGCTTGCAACCCGATCCCAAACAACAATATCAATATTCGTTGCGGTGTGCAATCCGATCCCAAATAACAATGTCAATACTACAAACAACTACGCGTAGCTCTAAACATAAGAGAAAGGAACCAAAACAAGTAAAATCGCTAAGGCAAACCGATAGGCAAACCAGAGTCAAATAGAAGCAAGTAAAGTCAAATACACAATTAAAGAAATAGAACAGGTAAAACGGACAAAAATTAAAACACGGGTGCACGGAACATGTATCAAGAAGGGCATGTAACAAGGAAGACATGTAATTAACAAATAAGGGCAAGTACAATGTAGGCATGTCATGAATAGTAGCACAGAACAAAAGAAAGCATGATAAAGCTAAAATGCACAGTTAAGAACCCACCTCGCATGCTTAACCCATGACAATATATGTACACTCGTCACCTTGTACATACATTATCACCACACATAAGATCAAGTAGTGAATAGATCAATCAAGTCCTAATTCCTTCAAGTAAATGTTAACCACAACACTTACCTCTTTCCGCAACTAAATCAACAATCAACCACGACCTTTCCTTTCGAACAAGCCTCCAAACCAACTGAATCTAGCCAATTATCGATCAAATAATCCAAACTAATCTTTAGAAACTATCCACAAATGAAAAAGGTTGATTTTTATTTTTTTTATGGAAAAGTCAACAAATGTTAACCCCAGGTCCTCTTGGTCAAAATCTTATATTCGATCAATAACCCTTCACTCCCAAGCCCGGATATATGATTTGTTTTTAACTTCGACCTCAATTTGAGGTCTAAATCAAAAAATTTAAAATCCCTAAATTTTACATAAACCCCAAAATTTATATCTTCAAATTCATGTATTTGATGATAAAATTCATGGAAAAGTAATTGCAATTGATTGAAAACTAGTTGAACATTCTTACCAATGAATTTGGGAAGAAAGTACTCTACAGAAATCGCCTCTAGAGTGTTTAGGGTTGAAGAATGGTGTAAGATATGCTAAATCCATACTTTTTCATCTTTTACCCAGCTGCAGACATCGCAATTGTAAACTCTTGTTCACAATTGCGATGTGAGCAAATGCGAAACACTGATCGCAAATACGAAACACTGATCGCAAATGCGATCAATGAATCAAACAAACTGAAGTCACAAATGAGACATATCCCTTGCTTTTGCGAGGTCCCCAACAATCATAAATGCGGTGCATGTTTTGCATTTGCAAAGTAGTCTCAAAATTCAAGTCTTCGCAATAGAGACAAAGTGGTCGCAAATGCGGACCACCTCCAGTTCGCAAATGTGATCAATTCTTCGCAAAAGCGAAGACCAGTTCCCCCAGCCTATGCTCACATTTGCGAACCCGACATCCCAAATGTGAGCAACTGCTGAGCACCAGTAGTACCAAATCAATCTGCAATGCATCTGAAACTCACTCGAGCCCCTCGAGATCCAATCTGAACATGCACACAAGTGTTATAATATCATATAAACTCGCCCACTCACTCAATTAACCAAAATAACATCAAGCATCAAGAATCAATCATCATAACTCAAGAATTTCAACTTAAACTCAAGTTTTTGCCAACTTTCACATAATGCGTTGAAACATGCTTGGATTACTCGGGACCCAACCAAACATGCGTACAAGTCAAAAAATATCATACGAACCTATCAGAATCGTCAAAAAATACAGATATGAGATCGTTTATCAAAACTAATGACCACGGTCAACTCTAGCCTCATTTAGGTCAAAAATCACTATTTCTTCACAATTTTACGTAAATGCTTTATGCAAAATGACACAAACCATGCACACAAATCAATAAGCAAAAATGACGTTATAAAACATCTCAAAACATAGAAATTAAGGCTAGTACGCAAAATGACATATCATGTCGTCACATTCTCCACCTCTAAAAGAAACTTTCGTCCTCAAACAACCATAGAAAAGTAGTTGGACAAGTAAAAAGGTGGGGGTATCTACTCCGCATTTCGTAGTGGTTCTCCCACGTAGCCTCCTCAATCGGCTGACCTCTCAATTGCACTTTCACACAAGAAAAACTCTTAGATCTCAATTTACGAACCTGCCGGTTGAGAATAGCTATTGACTCTTCTTCATAGGTCAAATTTTCATAAAATTGTTGTGATCTATCATCATGCTACTACAGAAGCACAAAAACATGAAATATAGATTTACCCATTACTATGCTAGGAGGCAATGCAAGACTATAAGAAACTTCCCCAACTCTCCCCAAGATCTCGAATGGGCCAATAAACCTCAGGCTCAACTTACCCTTCATTCCAAACTGAATCACGCCTTTAATAGGTGACACTCAGAGAAGAACCTTTTCACACACCATGTAAGCCACATCTCAAACCTTGTGGTCCGCAAACTCTTTTTCCTAGACTAAGTTGTATGAAGTTTCTCCTGAAACACCTTAACCTTTTTCAATGCATTAAGGACCAAATCAATGCCCAACAATCTAGCCTCACCGAGCTCAAACAAATCAATCAGCGAACGACATCATCTCGCATATAAGGCATCGTACGAAGCTATGTGGATGTTTGACTGATAGCTATTGTTGTAGGTGATCACCGCTAGAGGTAAATATTGGTACCACGGACCCCCAAATTCCATAGAGCAGGCCCGTAACATGTCCTCCAATATCTGAATGGTGAGCTCGGACTATCCGTCTGTCTGAGGATGAAACACAGTACTCAACTCGACCCGCGTGTCTAACTCACACTGAACGGCTCTCCAAAATATGATGTGTATTGTGCACCTCGGTCAGAAATGGTAGAAATAGGTATGTCATGCAGGCGGATAATATCTCAAATGTAAATATGAGCCATCTGCTCTAAAGAATAGGAATTCATCATCCGAATGAAGTGTGCGGACTTAGTCAACCAATCAACAATAACCTAGATTGCATCATATTTCCTCAAGGTTTGTGGTAAGCCGCCCACAAAATCCATATTGATGCGCTCCCAATCCCACTCCGGTATCTCCAATCTCTAAGTCAACCACCCAGTTTCTGATGCTCGTACTTCACTTGTTAATAATTCAAACACTGAGAGACATAATCAACAATATCTTTCTTCATTCTCCGACACCAATAGTGTTGTTTCAAGTCACAATACATCTTTATGATAACTAGGTGAATGCAATAGCATGAACTATGAGCCTTTTAAAGGATCAACTATCTCAAACCATCAATATTTGAAACATAAATCCGGCCCTGAAGCCTCATAAAACCCTCATCTCTAATCACAACCTCATTAGCACCACCCCGCTGCACTATGACTTTCAACAACAAAGTGTAAGGATCATCAAACTGGCGAGCCATGATACGCTCCAACAACAATGACTGTGCCACCACACAAGCGAGAAACCGGCTAGGCTCCAAATTATCCAACCTGACAAAGTGATTGGGCAAATCCTGAACATCCATAGCTAGTGGCCTCTCCACTGCGGGTAATTATGCCAAATTATCCATGCTCTCAACTTTCCTACTCAATACATCGAGCACTACATTGGCCTTCCCGGATGATATAATATGGTGATATCATATTCTTTCAGCAACTTTAAACATCTCTGCTGCCACAAATTAAGGTCCTTCTGGTTGAACATGTGCTAGAGACTCTGATGGTCGGTAGAGACCTTACATAATCGTGTGAACAATGGCTGCCAACTCTAAATCATGCACATGATAATTATTCTCATGAACCTTCAACTATTGATACGTGTAGGCATTCACCCTACCGTCCTACATCAATACTGCACCAAGCCCAATATGCGATGCATCACAATACACAATGTAAGATCCCAAACTTGTAGGTAACACAAACACTAGGGTTGTAGTCAATGCAGTCTTGAGATTCTGAAAGCTCACCTCACAATCATCGGACCATCTAAAAATAGCATCCTTTTGTGTTAACTTGGTCAATGGGACTATGATAAATGTAAACCCATCCACAAACCAGCGATAATAACCCACCAAACCCAAGAAGCTCCGAATCTTTGTAGCCGAAGTAAGTCTAGTCCAGTTCTAAACTGCCTCAATCTTCTTAGGATCAACCATAATGCCCTCGAAAGATACAACATTCCCCAAAAGGCAACTGAGTCCAACAAGAACTCACACTTCGAAAAATTGGCATATAACTAACGATCCCTCTAAGTCTAAAGTACAATACAGAGATGATACTCATGCTCATATCGACTATAGATTAAACCAAAATATCATCAATGAAGACAAAGACGAAAGAATCCATATAAGGCTTGAACACCAGGTTCATCAAATTCATAAAGGTTGTTGGGGCATTAGTCAAGCCAAATGACATCACCAAGAACTCGTAGTGACCATAGCGAGTCCGATAAGTCGTCTTAGGGACATTTGATGCACTAATCTTCACCTGATTGTAGCCAAATTTCAAGTCAATCTTTGAAAACACCTTGGCACCCGAAAGCTGGTCAAATAAGTCATCAATCCTCGGTAACAAATACTTGTTCTTGATAGTGACCTTGTTTTAACTACCGATAATCTATGCTCATCATCATTGATTAGTCCTTCTTCTTCCCAAGCAGTACTAGTGCACCCCAAGGCGATACACTAGGTCTAATGAATCCCTTGTCAAGCAAATCCTGCAACCATTCCTTCAATTCTTTCAACTTAACTGGGGCCATACGGTACTGTGGAATAGAAATGGGCTGAGTGTCCGGAACTAAGTCAATACAAAAATTAATATCTCTGTCGGGTGGCATATCCATCAAATATGTAGGAAACACCTCTGGAAAATCTCTCACCATTGGAACTGAATCTATGAAAGGAACCTCTGCACTAAAATCACAGATATAAGACAAATAAGCCAGACACCCTTTCTCGACCAAACGTCAAGCCTTCATAGATGAAATAATATCGATATTGGAATGAACAAGAGTCCCTCTCCACGCTGTTAGGGGCAACCCTAGTATGGCTAACATCATAGTCTTGGCATGAGAATCCAAAATAGCATGATACAGTGACAACCAACCCATGCCCAAAATCACACCGAAACTACTATATCAAGCAGAAAAAGGTCGACTCTAGTCTCGTAACTCCTATTCGTGACCAAAACAGAAGGATAGACCAGGTCCACCATAATAGAATCCTTAACAGGCGTTGATAGATAAACAAGAGCACTCAAAGAATCACAAAACATTTTCAAATATAAAGCAAAATAGGATGAGACATACGAATAAGTAAAGCTCAAATCAAATAAAATGATGCATCTCTATGGCAAACTAGAATAATACTTATGATAACCGCATCATATGGTTGTACCTCAAGTCTAGCTAGAAATACATAGTAATGAGGCTGAGCACCAAAATTCTGACCTTCACCAATTGGACAACCTCTCCCTGGCAGGCCTCAAACTCTAATGACCAGACCACTACCTCGGGATGCCTAACTCCTGCCCTTAGATGGCTAAATGGGCGGTGGAGAAAACAGTGTTGGAATCATGGAACGAGTACCCTACTGTGGAGTACTACTCTAATGTATGGGACAGTACCTCCTGATATGACCCATACCTCCACACTCATAACACTCTCTCTATTGACGGGGTTATTCAATTTGGGACTGGCCTTGGCAATTCAAATTACCACCATGATAGCTCTGAATTGGTGGAGCACTGATGGGAGCTAAAGGTGCAGTGTAGGCTAGCTGCTCAAGACGAGCCCCATAAGAACCATGACTACCCTAAGCACCATGTGATACATGAAGCACTAATTGAATCAGCTTGATAGGTCTCATAGGATGGACTATAGCAAATGAACCCCTGCATCTAGATGCGGCACCACTGAAACTACCGAAATGAGGAGGCCTATTCCCATGTGCTACCTCTCTACCCTTGCCACGAATCCTCTCAATCCGCCTACCGATCTCCACAACCCGGGTAAAAACAATATCATTCTCAGTCTCTCTGTCTATCTATAACCCGATGCCATAAGTAAGGTCATCTATGAGTCTCCTCACCATATCCCTCTCGGTAGGGATCAAAATAATTCCATGGCATGATAAATCCACAAATCTGGTCTCATATTGGGTAACGGTCATGCTACCCTATTGTAGGTGCTCAAGATGGATGTGGAAGTCCTATCTCTGAGTCAAAGGGGATGAACTTATCTAAGAAAAGCTTTGAGAACTGATCCAAAGTGAGTGGAGGTGAACTTGTTGGTCTGCCCTAAACATACTCCGAACATACCCCTGCCACCACCTCTTGGCATAGCCATGCATCTAAAATACTACGAAGTTAACTCCATTGCACTCCACTACACCCATGATGCGAAATACCTCACGGTAATGGTAATCTTGAGGGTCCTCTAAACGTGTTCCACCAAAGAAAATAGGAAACAACTTGGTTATCCTGTACAACCTCTTCAACCCCTTAAATGACATCTCAAGCCCCTTCCTAAACTATGTAGTAATAACAGGCTGAACTGCTACAGCTGGTGGAACTGCTGAAGTCTGATATCCTTGAGCTATCTAGTCTGAAGTGTGAGTAGCGGGAGTCTCGGATCCTCCCCATCTAGAACGATGGCCGGTGACATAGGAAACACACTGGCCTGGGCCGCACTCTCCATAAGGCCCACATGGCGGACTAGGGCATTTTGAAGTACTAGGGTGGCAATGAACCCCTCTAAGACCTAAGATAGTCTAACTAGCATTGTACGAATAGGGATTTCCTCCTCATGCTCGATCTGAGACTATGCTATAGGTGATGTTGCATGTGTTCTAGGTTGACATCTATCTCTGGCTCTCCCTCGGAACCTACCCCTAGTAGTGCCTGCAACCTGGGGTTCCGATCCCTGATCAGCTATAGATATTGTGCGTATCCTCATCATCTGTTAAAGAACAAGAATAGAATGATTCAAACTCAATGATAAAGTAAAATCGCAAGATAGAGAAATAAAGAATTGAAATTTTCCTAATGTCTTATAGTCTCTAGAAGATAAGTACAGGTGTCTCTGTACCGATTCTCCAGACTCTACTATGCTTGCTCATGACTCGTGAGACCTAGACAACCTAGTGCTCTGATACCAACTTGTCACGACCCAAATTCCCAACCACAGAGTCATGATGGCGCCTCACATTCACTTTCTAGGCAAGATAACATTAGCTACACATTTTTCATTTTTAACAATTTAAAAGAAGATTAATAAGAAGGTAAATCTTTAAAACTAAAAAATATATAGAATAAACTCCAAATATTTTGTCTAGTTTAATCCCGAAATTAGGTATCAGAAGTACATTAGCTACTAAAAATATACTACAACCAAGGTCTGAAATAAAAATACAATTGTCTGAATGAAATAAATAGTAGAAAGGATAAAAAGGTGACTTCAGGATCTGTGAACACCGTGCATGTAATGATCCGACCGGTCATTTTGAGCTTTATGGTTCCGTTCAATGGTTCGAGGTCTTGAGTGGTAACATATTGTGTAATATGACTTACGTGCATGGTCGAATTCGATTTTCGGATATTTCGGGATCTATTTTCATGAGTGAGTCTCATTTTAGAAGCTTAAGTTGAAAATATTAACTAAGGTTTGATTTTTGTGAAAATGACCTCGAAACAGTATTTTTGATGGCTCCAATAGGTTCGTATCGTGATTTTGGACTTGGACATATTCTCGAAATCGAATTCGGAGGTTCGTAGGTTGATTTGCATTGTTTTGCCGAAAATTGGCAACTTGAGGTTTAGAGATTTTACCGCTGGTTGACTTTGTAGATTTCATGTTTGGATTTATTTTTGGGACTTGGAATAGTTTCTTTTTGTCAATTGGAATTTTTCCACAAAGTTTGGCATCATTCCGAGTTGATTTATTAGGAATCAAACGCGCGATTGTGTGTTTTAGAAATTCTTGAGTTTCATATGAATTCCATGTGTTTTAGAGGTCCGATTCATGGTTTTGGATATTAATTTGATGATTTTATTGCGCGACTGATTTCATGTTATATTTTTAGACTTGTATTGAGGTTTGTTTTGGAGCCCCGAGAGCTTGGGTGAGTTTCAGACGTGTATCAGAGTGTTTGGAAGGATTCTAGTGTTGCTGGTTTTTACAAAGGTGCTTCAGGTCTCGCATTTGCAAAATATTAATCGCAATTGTGAGATTTGGCTATGTGTCTGCTAGGTTCGCATTTGCGAACACAGTGTTTGCATTTGCGGTGGGGGCATAGGTGAGCTTATTTGCATTTGTGATCTTGAGGGTCACATTTGCGAAGTGTCCTATGTTCGCTTTTGCGAACTTAATGTCGCATTTGCGAAGTGTCCCATGTTCGCTTTTGCGAACTTAATGTTGCATTTGCGACGTTAGCAAGACTATGAGGGTCTTATATTTTGCGATTATTTCCTCGCATTTGTAACACCTGCGACTGAACGTAAAAGCCGAGGGACAGGATTTTGGTCTCATTTGCATATTTTGGAACTGTAGACTCGGTAGGAGGCAATTGTGAAGAGGGATTTTCATCTACAATCTTTGGGTAAGTGATTTTATTCAAGTTTTAACTATTTTACATGATTATATATGAGATGTAACATCAAAATTATGATAATCAAAGTGAAATGTTGAGAACATTTGTCTATGTTTTGATAAATCAGAGTTTGAGTTTTGAGAGTCGATTTTGATTCTGATTTTTAAATAAAATGCATATATGGACTTGTGGGGTTATTGGTAGTAGGAATCTACCGTTGGATCCGGGTTTTGAGCGGGCGAGCATAGGGTTGACATTTGTTCACTTTTGAGGAATTACGGGCAAAGACCATAGCTTTATTTATTGGAATTGATTTCTCTTGCATTATTTGATATTACTAAGTTGATTTTGATTAGATTTGAGCTGAGCGGAGATGAATTGTAGAGAAAAAGCTATTTTAGAGTATTGATTGATGGCTTTTGAGGTAAGTATCTTGCCTAACTTTGTGTGAGGGAACTACCGCATAGGGATTGGTTTGTTTGTACTAATTGAATTACGTGAAATATGTGTGCTCGAGGTGGCGAGTTTTCACATGGCTTTATATGTGGAAATTTGACCCGTTTAAACTATTAGGGTCCTTATGCACACTAAATTGAAGTTGCTCTATCATGTTATGTCCTCTATTGTTATATTTACTCTTATATGCCTTATTTTAAGTTTTTGGTTCATGTCCTATCTTTTGTTTCCAAATATATTTACACATGCTTTAATTGTAATTGTTGCCTTTTTATTGTTACATGTTATCTTTTCCATAGTTGATTATCCTTAATTGAACTTATTTTCACATGTTATCTCTTCTAAAATTGGTTAACCTTATCTGAAGTCGATGTTACATATTATTTACTTTGTTGTTGAACTATTCTAACTTAAAGTCATTATTACCTTCTATGCATTTCATTGTTGAGCTTATTCTTTCGCTTCGTTTTATTGTAGTAATTCTTGTGTTGGTTTACTGGTCGTACCCTCGTGTTATTTGGTGTTCTTGTTGTACTCGGTGTTGTTGAGTCGTGGGCTATGTATGGTTGTGGTATTGGAATTGTTATTGTGGAAACGTTGTGGTATATGGGCGCATGTGGTGCGGGTTGTTATGTAGTATTGTTGAGAGGATTGTGGCGATATTCGAACATGAATTGTCCGCGCTATTGTTATTATTGATAATTGCACATGCAATTGACTAGGCGGGCTATATATGTGGGTTTGCGCATGTGGCAAGACAAGGTAAGAATATTATTATGCACGTGTGGCGAGACAAGGCGGGAATTTACTTTATTTTTGTGCAAGCGACGAGACAAGGAGGGCTATGTCGGGGATGATTTGTGGTGAATAATGATGGCCTGGGGGAATTATTATTGATGATATTTGTATAGGGGTGTGCCTAGCTTATGTGAGTCATGCATATTACGGTTTTGTTGTATTGTTTCCTATGTGTCATTCGTTGTCTTTGATCTTACTTGTTGACTCGAACTATGATAGTACACTTGCACTAGTGTACACCGTAATTAGTCACTCATATTGTGCGTGAGTTGTCTGTGCGAATACGAGATATTATTACTTCTAGCTTGTGAGTTGTCCGTGCAGATATGGGTTATTGTCATTCTCTTAGCACGTGAGTTGTCCATGTAGAAATGATGTATTTATGGTATTGGCACGTGCGTTGTCCGTGCGGCATGTGAATTGTCCATGTGGTTGTGATTTGTAATGTGAGCACAAGATGCCAAGTGATTAGGGTTCGTGATTTTGGACACGTGATTTGTGATTATGAGGTGTGGTACCTCGGGTAAATTCTTGTATAAACCTTGTGTGAAAGTGGTTGTTTTATTGGGTTGTTAATTATTTTCCCTTACTTGGTTTCACCGGACATAACTGCATTCTGCTTATTTACTCCTTGTTGTTAATTGTTGTTTCTACTTCTTATTGCAAGTATTGTAACATTATTCTTACAATGTTTAGCTTTATTTTGTTCCCGGTAAGATTTATATTCATACTTGTACAGGTTATTATGTCTAGTAGGTGTGTTGACTGTACCTCGTCACTACTTCACATAGGTTAGTCTTGATACTTACTAGGTACCGCTGTCATGTACACATGTTACACTTGCTGCACATTTTTGTGCAGATCTAGGTACCTCGGAGAGTGTTGGTCATTAGTTAGCTGATTGTGAGTTTCTGTGGAGACTTCAAGGTACATTTGTCGTCGTGTTTGCAGCCTCGGAGTCACCTTCTAAAGTTTTACTTTGTATTGTTTATTTCTATTTCGGAATGGTTATATTTAGAGATTGTTTAGTGAACTCGGTAGAGCTTATGACTTGTACTACTAATTTCGGGATATTGTATATCTACTTGGGATTGTTGGCTTTATATAGAAATCTTTGGTTCATGTTTATTAGTTGATTGGTTAAAATCTGTTATTAATTTAGTAAGTATTAGGCTTACCTAGTCGTAGAGACTAGGTGCTATTACGAATCCTAAGAAGGGATTTTGGGTTGTGACAAGTTGGTATCAGAGCTCTAGGTTCATAGGTGATACGAGTCATAGGCAAATTTAGTAGAGTCTTGCAGATTGGTACGAAGACGTCTGTATTTATCATCGAGAGGCTACATAACTATTAGGAAACTTCACTTCTTTCATTCCTATATTCATACTTTTTAATTCTATTCTCTCACAAATGGTGAGAACACGAATAACAGTTACTGATGACATTGCCCCTAGAGTTAGGGGTGCTATGGGCCAGGGCAGAGGCCGATGAGGAGCACGTGCTTAAGCTAGAGCACCTTCCAGAGCAGCAGCCGAGGAGCCACCAGTAGCTCCGGTTAGGTGACAGGCACTGAAGGTGCCTGATGCTACGCCGGGACTTTAGAAGACTTTAGTGCAGTTCCTGAGCATGTTTGGTACATTTGCTCATGCGAGATTGGTTCCGGTTGCACGAGCTACTTCACAGACCGAGGGAGGAGATTAGACTTCTGCCACCCCTAGTCCAGAGCAGTAGGTCCTTATTGGTCAGGTTCCGGGTGTTATGCTAGTGTAAAATGTTATTCGGGTTTAGCCTGAGGTCAGGCCAGGGGCAGCAAAGGAGGAGCAGAACAGGTTCGAGATGTTCAAGAAGTATCATCTTCCAACTTACAATGGCCTAGCTACCGTGGATGCACATGGCTTTCTAGAGAAGTACCACCATATTCTCCACACCATGAGTATTATGGAGACGAGAAGTTGCTTTTACTAAGTTCCTATTTTATGGAGCAGCATATTAGTGGTTGTAGGCTTATGAGGAGGGCAGGCCAACGGATGCAGCGCCACTCACTTAGACTCAGTTTCAGAGATGTTTTTGGGAGAGTTTGTTCCCCAGATCCTTCGGGATGCATGGCACATAGAGTTCAAGCAATTGCGTCAGGGCACTATAACAGTATCATAGTATGCCATCAGATTTAATGAGTTATCCTGTCATGCACCTGATTTGGTTTCTACAGTTACAGAACGGGTCCACAGGTTCATTGAGGGGCTCAATTATGGTATTCAGTTCAACATGGCTCGGGAGTAAGAGATGGATGTTCTGTTTCAGCAAGTGGAAGAGACCGCTCGCATATTAGAGGGTATAGGTGGCCAGGAGAGAGAGGACAAGGAGGCTAAGAGGCCTCGTGGACCGGGAGGATCTACTGATCCCTATTTTGGAGGTAGGGTGTGTAATGATAGTTTGTTTATGGGTAGACCAGTTTATTTTGCACTTCAGGCTTCACGGTGTGCTTCAGATATCTATAGGTCCCAAAGTACCCGTAGCGGATAGGTTCCACAACCAAGTCAGCAGAGAGGTTTATTTGAGTGTGGAGATACCAAAAACATGGTGAGAGATTGTCACAGACTCCGGATAGATATGTCACAGTAGTGTATTCAGGCGATGAGTTCCACTCTAGTTGTTTCTATAGCTGCAACGCCAATTAGGGGCGAAATTCAGGTAGGTAGCGGTCGTCCTAGAAGGGGAGGCCAGGCCCACTGTTATGGTCTTCCTAATTGGCTAGAGAATGATGCACCAGATGACGTCCTTACAGGTTTGGTTTCAGTTAATTATATAATGCATTTGTGTTACTTCTATTCATATGTGGTTATTGTTCGTGTGGTTATTTGGCTAGAGGCTCCTACCTTGGCTAGAGGCTCCTACCCTGCTTCGTATGTGGTTATGTTTTGTGAATTTTGCGCTTGATCATTTTTTCACACCGACTGGGTAATTGTATTGTGATAGCCCTTTTTAATGATTTAGTTTTCTCACTATTGAGAGTTATGAGACTAGAATAAACTTTATGTTACTTATTATGGTAGGTTTGATGTGGTTGTTGTATGATTTGTCTACGACTTGTGATTTGGGTGCTCTATCGATATGGAAAATTTACTATGTGTTTTTATTTTGTTTCGAATTGAGCTAGCAGAAGGTTTGGGTTGGTGGGATGTGTATTCTACTTATGATTCAGAGCTAAGGATGGGATCATGGCGCCTTCCTGTGGTTTGATATGTATGAATCGGGCTATGTGCCGCGATGGACTTATATTATGATGAGATCCTTATGATTAGTTCATATGTTTTGTTTCTCCCTTGTGGAATTGATTCGTAGTATGATACTGACAGAGAGTTGTACCGGTTGGACTTTTTAGGTAGTTCTCTCATGTTTTTCTCTTTCCATGTTCTGTTAAAGTCGAGTTGTGCTTGTTGGGTTTGGATTGCAATGTATGTTCCTAGGTAGCATTCAATGTAGCTTGTTGATTGGATGGTTGGTTATGAGTTTCGCATGTTCTGTGCATTATTTTCAGTGTTGTGAAGGTTTTGAACAATGTTCTAGTCGATATGAGTTTGTTTGCCGGTACTAGGCTTTGTAATAGGTAGTTATTATGGTTAGAGTTATTGTTTTGGGAATATGGGCGATGTGTTATGTTATGTGGTTGTATATTATGGATGTATGCATGAGCCATTGCAGTTACTTGAGGATTTTATAGTGTGGTTGTGTGGTAATAGGGCCCTTGGTAGATGTGGAAATTTAATTCTAAGGCTTATCGACATAAGTGAGAGGAACAATCTTTGGTTTTGATGATATTGTCAGGCTTATGTGGATTAGGGTGACATAGGATCACCCGCGTGTATATGTATAGAGAGTTTATACAGTGATTTGGCGGCTTAGGAAAGTCTCTTGGCACGTTCGAGGACGAACGTTTGTTTAAGAGGGGGAGAATGTAACGACCTAACCGGTCGTTTTAAGCTTTAAGGTTTTGTTTAGTGGTTCGAGGTATTGAGTGGTAACATATAGTGTATATTGACTTGCCTGCAAGGTTGGATTCGATTTTTGGACGTTTCAATATCTATTTTGATGACTTAGTCTCATTTTAGAAGTTAAGTTGAAAATATTGACTAACGTTTGGATTTTGTGAAAACGACCCCGGAATGGTATTTGGATGGCTCCGATAGGTTCGTATCGTGATTTTGGACTTGGATGTATGACCAGAATTAAATTTGGAGGTTCGTAGGTTGATTTACGTTGTTTTACCAAAATTGGTGTTTGCCCAAAATTGGTTTGACTGCAAGTTGACGTCGTAGCTATCATGTTTGGATTTCTGTTTCAGAAATTGGAATATGCCCCTTATGTCATTTGAAAATTGTTCGCAAAGTTTGGCGTCATTCCGTGTTAATTTGATAGGAATCAGATGCATTGTTGTGTATTTAGAATTTGAGTTTCATACGTATTCCATGTGTTTTGGAGGTCCGATCCATGGTTTCGAATGTTAGTTTGATGACTTTATTGTGCGAGTAAGTTCATGTTATGTTTTTAGACTTGTATTGATGTTTGGTTTGGAGCCCCAAGGGCTCGGGTGAGTTTCAAACGCGTATCTAAGTGTTTGGAAAGATTCTAGCATTGTTAGGTTTTGCATAGGTGCTTCAGGTCTCGCATTTGCGTAATATTGATCGCAAAGTTTCTAGGGATATGCTAGGTTCGCATTTATGAAACCCAGTGTTCGCATTTGCGATAGGGGACCTGGGTGAGCTTCTTCACATTTGTGATCTTAAGGGTCGCATTTGCGAAGTTTGTCGTGTTCGCTTTTGCGAACTTAATGTCACATTTGCGACGTTAGCAGGACTGTGATGATCTTCTCTTTTGCGATCATTTCCTCGCATTTGCGAACCCCATGCCGCATTTGTAACACTTGTGACTGAACGTAAAAGCTGAAGGATAGGATTTTGGAATCATTTTCATATTTGGAACCCTAGACTCAGTATGATGCGATTTTGAAAAGGGATTTTATCTACAGTCTTTTGATAACTGATTTTGTTCAATTTCCAACTATTTTACATGATTATATATGAGATTCAACATCATAATTATGAGAATAAAAGTGATATTTTAAGAAACTTTGTATATGTTTTGAAAAATAAAAATATAAGTTTTGTGAGTCGATTTGGACTCAGATATTGAAACAAAACGCATATATGGACTCGTGAGGTTATGGGTAGTTGGGATCTACCCTTTGGACCCGGGTTTTGACCAGACGAGCCCGAGGTTGACTTTTGTTGACTTTTGAGGAATTATGCAAAGACCATTGCTTTATTTATTGTAATTGATTTCTCGTGCATTATTTGATGTTATTATGTCGATTTTGGTTAGATTTGAGCCGAACGGAGGTGAATTGTAAAGGAAAAGCTATTTTAGAGTATTGATTAAGGGCTTTCGAGGTATGTATCTTTCCTTACTTTTTATTGGGGAACTACCCTATATGGATTGGTTTGTTTGTACTATTTAAATAACGTGAAAGACGTGTGCTCGAGGTGACGAGTGTGCACATAGCTTTATATGTGGAAATTCGACCAGTTTAGACTCTTAGGGTTCTTATGCACATTAAATTGAAGTTTTTATATCATGTTATGTTCTTTATTGTTAAATTTACTCTTATATGTCCTATTTGAAGCTGGTGGTTCATGTCCTATCTTTTGTTGCCAAATATAATCACACATGCTTTAATTGTAATTGTTGCCTTTTTATTGTTACATATTATCTCTTATGTAGTTGATTATACTTAATTGAAGTAATTGTTACATGTTATCTCTTCCGTAGTTGATTATCTTAATTGAAGTTTTTTTACATGTTTTCTCTTCCATAATTGGTTAACTTTTTTGAAGTCGAAGTTACATGTTATTTCTCCTGTTGTTAAACTATTCTTACTTGAAGTCATTATTACATGTTATGCATTTCATTGTTGAGCTTATTCTTATGCTTCATTTTATTTTCATAATTCTTATGTTAATTTACTTGTCGTACCCTCGTGTTCTTGTTGTTCTTGTTGTACTCGGTGTTATTGAGCCGTGGGATACATGTGGTTGTGGTATTGGAAATGTTGTGGAATATAGGCACATGTAGTGTGACTTGTTACGTTATGTTTCTATGTTTTGGTACATGTAGTATTGTTGATAGGTTTGTCTGGGTATTCGCACGTGAGTTGTCCCTGCTATTGTTATTATTGATACTTGCACATGCCGCATGACAAGGCGGGCTATATATATCGGTTTGCGCATGTGGCGAGACAAGGTGAGAATATTATTATGCATGTGTGGTGAGACAAGGTGGACATTTACTCTATTGTTGCGCATACGGCGAAACAAGAGGGCCAATGTTGATGATGATTTGTGATGAATCGTGATGGCCTGGGGGTATTGTTATTGATGATATTTGTGTAGTGGTGTGCCTACCTTATGTTAGTCATGTATATTACGTTTTTTTGTGTTAGTTTCTATGTACCATTCGTTGTCTTTGATCGTACTTGTTGACTCGAGCTGTGATAGAACACTTGCATAAGAATACACCGTACTTAGTCACTCATATCAGTCAAAGAAGATGAACCTTGATGTTGTTGATCATTTACATATATTCTTGTATACCTTCCTTCCGTGCGTGAGTTGTCTGTGCGAATACGAGATATTGTTACTGCTAGCACATTAGTTGTCCGTGCGGATATGTGATATTGTTACTCTCTTAGCATATTAGTTGTTCGAGCAGATATGAGGTATTTATGGTATTGGCATGTGAGTTGTTTGTGCAACACATGACTTACCCATGCTATTGTGATTTTTAATGTGAGCATAAGATGCCAAGTGATTAGAGTTCGTGATTTGGGACACGTGATTTGTGATTATCAGTTGTGGTACCTCGGGGAAATTCTTCTATTTATAGGTTTTCTAGTGAACTCAGTAGAGATTATAACTTGTACTACCAACTTTTGGGATATTGTATATCTACTTGGGAATGTTGGCTTTATACAGAAATTTCTGGTTCATGTTTAATAGTTGATTGGTTAAAATTTGTTAATAATTCAGTAAGAGTTAGGCTTACCTAGTCTTAGAGACTAGGTGCCATCAGGACTCCTAAGGAGGGATTTTGGGTCATGATAGTGTAGCTCTACCTTACGTCTCATGGTCAAGTAAAATCTGCACAAACTCCTCTACATACCGTTGGGACAAAGATCGGGATCTGCACAAGAAGTGCAGAAGTGTTGTATGAGTACAACTGTCCCCATGTACTTCGTAAGAACTGAACCTAACCTCGATGAAGTAGTGACGAAGCTATAACAAAGCACTCATTATAAATTTGTACGAGTATAAGTAAAAGCAATAGAAGAATAGAGAAAAAAGAGTTTTCACAAAAAACAAAAACCTAAACAAAAAATACATAATAAAGGGCCCATAATATCATCTATGCTAAATTTCACAATACACCACGGATGTGAAACCAACAGTTAAGAACAATCATAATATATCTTCTCTATTGCGGCGCGAAACCTGATCTACAGATATTATATCAATACCAATACTGTTGCGGTATATAACCTGATCCAAATAAATATGTCAATATCCGTTGCGGCATGCAGCCCGATCCCAAACAACAATATCAATATCCATTGTGGTATGCAACCCGATCCTAAGTAACAATACAAATACTACAAACAACTATATCGCAAATCTCGACATTAGAGATAGGAACCAATATGGAAAACCAAAGTGAAATAGAATCACGCCGCAATGTATGGGGACTGGTTGGAATGATTGGACGGGGCCTCGGAGGCCTCGGGTGTGTTTCAGAATGGTTTCGAACCATTTCTCTTCTTCTTTTTTTTGCGGTTGCTGGTTTCTAGTGTTAAGGGTATGCATCTGGACCGCGAAGAAAGGCTCGTGATCGCGGAGGGTTATTTCAGAGTTGTGAATAAGTTTTCTTTGTGATCGCGACTAAGGGCTCACGATTTCAATGTTTGATCAGGTTGTTCATCGTGTTCGTATGGTAAGGGTCGTGAATGTGAAGTATTGGAGAGGTGGTCTAGTTTGGAAGGTAGCTCTTCACTATCACGTCGAGATATTCTTAATCGCGGAAGGCATTATTTGGGCTTGGAGGTGTTAGCCTTCGTATTCGTAGAGCAGGGCCCGCGGTCGTGTAGGCTTGGTAGGATGAACTTCGTGATCGTGGGTGGACGGGAGAGTCCATATTGGCCTTCACGATCATGACGTTGCCTCCTGATCACGAAGAAGGACGACTGCGCAGTGTTTAAGATAGAAAATCGGGAATTTGCTCATTTTCATCTAATTCTCATTTGGAGCCGATTTTTGGGACAATTTTGGAGAGGCATTTTATTATTTATTGCAAGGTAAGTGATTCTCACTTGTTGTGAGTTAAATACATGGATTATATAAGGATATTAACATAGAAATTGGAAGCAATTGCGCGATTTTGGAAGAAAACCTATAAATGATATTTTTGGGTTTTGACCACGAAATTGGACATGGAATTGGGAATATTTCCTGGGAGACCGAGAGCGACATGCGGAGTCGTTATCCTCATCTATTCATCACTTCAGGTATATCCTTATGCACGTTCGAGGATGAACGCTTGTTTTAAGAGGGGGAGAATGTAACGACCCGACCAACCATTTTGTGTAATTGCACCAGTTTCCTCTTTTAATGCTTCAAACATGAGTGTGTTTATTACTTTATGACTTACGAGGTTGATTAGTTAAATTCCAAAAATATTGCAGATTGATCTGGACCCTTTGAGTTTTTTGGCTTAGAAGCCAAAGTTTTTTATATTGACAAAACTTTGACATTTGTGAAAACGACCCTAGAACGGTGTTTGATGGCTTCGATATCTTCTTATCGTGATTTTTGATTTGGGTGTATGCCCGGAATCGAATTCGGAAGTCTGTAGGTTAATTTGTGTTGTTTTGCCAAAATTTGACCGTAGGTTGACTTTTAACTATCGAGTTCGTAAGTTGATTTTTTTGGACTTCGAATAGGTTCGTTGTGCTATTTAGAATATATATGAAACTTTTGGTGCCATTTGGAGTTGAATTGATAGGATTTGGACGGTTAGTTGCAATTCTAAAACTTCTTGAAATTTACTTTTAAATTCACGCATTTTTGTGTTTGATTTGTAGTTCTAGATGTTAATTTTGTATTTTGATCACGCGACCGAGTTTGTTTAATATTTTTAGACTTGTGTGGATGTTTGGTTTGGATCCATGATGGCTCGGATGAGTTTCGAATATGATTCAAAATGGTTTGAACTGAAAATACAATTGTTGGTGTGCAGGTGCTTAGTTATCGCAATTATGAGAACCAACATCGCAATTGCGAAGGTGACATGGGGTGTTTAGATGTCGCAAATGTGACTTCCACTCCGCATTGGCGAATTCAACAGGCCTGAGGGATGGTTCGAAATAGCGATCATTTGGTCTCATTGTGATGGTGTCCAGCTTCGCAATTGCGAAGCCTGTGTCGCAATTGCGACTTTCGTTGAGGTTGTTAGGGTTTGCAAATGCGACCCCTGATTCACAACTTGCGAGGGTCCGCAAATACGAATCTTGTGTCGCAAATGCGACATCTGTAGCTGGTCATAAGGGCTGGGAAGTCGGGATTTCACCTCCTCACATTTTAAAAACCTACACTCGGTAGGAGGAGACTTGGAGAGGGGATTTGCATCTACAAACATTGGGTAAGTGATTATATTCAATTGCCAACTATATTTTATGATTATATCTTAGATTTAACAACAAAATCATGTGAATCAAAGAGGAAGAATTGGGAATATTTGTCAAGTTTTTGAAAAATGAGAAATTGAGTTTTGAGAGTCGATTTGGACTCAGATTTTGAAACTAATCATATATATGGACTCATGGGGTTATGGGTAGTCAAAAATCTACCTTGGACCCGGGCTTTGACCGGGCGAGTCTCGGGTTGGATTTTGTTGACTTTTTGGGAAAAGTATAAAGATCATAGCTTTATCTTTTGTAATTGTTTTCCCTTGCATAATTTGATGATATTAAGTCAGTTTTGGTTAGATTTGAGCCATATGGAGGCAAATTTAGGGGAAAAGCTATTTTTGAGGGTTGAGTTAGCCTAGTTGATGTAAGTATCATGCCTAACTTTGTGTGTGGAACTACCCCTTAGGATTTGGGATTGATTGAGCTATTTATGCTATGTGAAAGCCGCGTACGCAGGGTGACGAGTGGGTACACATGTTGTATGTGATATTTGACCAGTTTAGGCTACTTAGACTTTTTACAAGCCTTAATTGAATTATCATATCGTGTGTTAAATTATCATAGTCAATCTACTCTTACTTGTGCAAATTCTTCTCTCTCCCATTTTCTTTATCACCCTTTTTTTTGAATTCTTCTCCTTCCCTGCCTCTGCAAACCCTAGATCGCACCGCCAATGATAGTTCCGACTAGCGGCCCCCACCCTTCTTCCACTTTGCCTTTCCTCTGCCATCCTCCTCCCTTCTCTATATGTTTCATATCCACCCCTCCCCCCCTCCCCACACACACACATACCTCTATGTATCTTACGAGTATGAGTAGAGGTAGAAGACGGCCTAAGAAGTATTGGGGATAGATGATCAGGCAAGACATGGTGCGGCTTCGGATTTCTGAGGACATGGACCTTGATATAAAGTTGTAGAGGTCAAGCATTAGGGTTGTAGGTTAAGAGGTAAGAGTCTAGTCTGATAGTGTTGTGTCTTAGGCTGCTAATAGCTCCTGTTGTGTCCATATTACTTCATTAGGATGGCAGGTTAGGTTGTAGGAGGCTAGTTTGATTAGTATTTTATCTTAGGATGCTAGTGGCTTTTGTTGTGTCCTTATTACTTCTATCGTGTCTGTAGTACATTGACATTGTTACTTATTATTTTTATTGCTTTTTTTTTCTGCTTTCTAGTTATCACGTTATTGGTGTTATCTTTCTAACTTCCTTTGATTTACTGCTCCATTGTCTTTTACCATTGTTGTGAGTCGATGATCTATAGGAAACAACCTCTCTACCCCTCTGGAGTGTCGGGAACTCAACCTATACCTATTCATCTATATTGTATAGCACCGGGAAAGTTGAAAGAATAGAAGGAATAGCTTCAGGAGCTACTTGATAAGGGATTCATCAGGCCTAGTGTGTCGCCTTGGGATCCATCGATTCTATTTGTGAAGAAGAATGATTGTACCATGTGGATGTGCATTGATTATAAGTAGTTGAACAAAGTTACCATAAAGAACAAGTATCAGTTGTCATGCATTGATAACTTATTTTACCAGCTTAAGGGTGTGAGGGCATTTTCGAAGATCGATTTGAGGTCAGGGTATCATCAGTTGAAGATTTGGGATTATTATATTTTTAAGATGGCATACAGGACATGCTACGGTCACGACGAGTTTCTTGTGATGTCATTTGAGCTGGCCAACACACCCAGTAAGCTTTATGCATCTGATGAACATTGTATTCCAGTCATATCTTGATTCTTTTGTCATAATATTCATTGATGATATAAGGGTGTACTCACGCAACCAGTAGGATCATGAGCAGCATATGATGATTGTACTCCAGACGTTGAGGAAGAAGAAACTATATGATAAATTCTCCAATTGTTAGTTCTGGCTTGATTCTATGGCATTATCGGGCGTGTGGTGTCCAATGACGAGATCAAGGTGGATCCAAAGAGGATTGAGGGAGTTCAGAGTTGGCCCAGACCGTCCTCAACTATTGAGAAAAGAAATTTTCTTGATTTGGGTGGCTATTATGTTTGTAGAGGGTTTCACATCCATTGTTACACATTTGACTAGATTGACCCAGAAGGGGTCCCCATTTAAGTGGCCTGATGAGTGCGAGGAGAGCTTTCAGATGCTCAAGATTACTTTGATCACAACTCCACTTATAGTTTTGCGTTAAGCATCGGGTTCTTATATGTTATATTATGATGCTTCACGGATTAGAATTGGGTGTGTATTGGTGCAGGAAAATAGGATGATTGCTTATGCTTCACTCTAGTTGAAGCCTCATAAGAAGAACTACCCTATTCATGATCTAGATTTGGCAGCCATTCTTCACACATTGAAGATTTTGAGGCATTATCTATATGGCATGTCTTGTGAGGTATATACAGATCATTGGAGTCTATAATACTTGTTTAAGCATAAGGATCTAAATATGAGGCAGTGGAGGTGGTTAGAGCTGTTAAAAGACTATGATATTATTATTTTGTATCATCCCAGGAAGGCCAATGTGGTGGCCTATGACTTGAATAGAAAGGTTGAGAGTATAGGTAGCCTTGCATATATCCCAGTTGGTGAGAGGCTTCTACCATTGGATGTTCAATGTTTGTCCAATTAGTTCATGAGGTTAGATGCTGCCGAGTTCTTGCTTGCGTGGTTTATCGGTCTTTTTTGTATGAGCGCATCAAAGAGTGTCACTATGACGAACCCCATTTGCTTGTCCTTAACAACACAGTGCAGCATGATGATGCCAAAGAGGTTTCTATTGTATTATTTGGACTAATTGCCTAAAACCACGCCGGGGGAATTCTGTTATTATGCTTGTGACCATGTCGGATGGGTTATGTTGTTACGCCTGTGACCACGCCGGGCGGATTATGTTATTATGCATATGACCACGTCAGGCGGATTATGATATTGGGCATGTGACAATGCCGGACTGGTAGCACGTTGAATTGGACGTGCTTGCGTGTGGGTATGGATCCACCCCCCTAGGTTCACCCTCTCATGTTTCTGTCTTGATGGTGTACACACGGATATTGAGAAAACTAGATCATTGGTTTGGTTCGGATATGGAAAGGTTGAGGAAATCCGGCCAATGTTCGTTTAGATTTTGCATTTCATCATTACTTGTAATTTTCGTTGTTAATTACCTGATTTAACTACATATCATCTATATATGCTTAACATTGACTGTGCAAAGTATTTGAGTAACTGTACACATACATATATAGAAGCTTCTTCATGTTCTAGTTATGAACCATAGATTTTCTTGTTGGACTGAGCTTAGAGAGGCGAGGTAGAACTACATTCTTTCCCGTAGTTTTGACTTATATTTTCTTATGTACTTTTATTTTAGTCTAACAGTCATTATTTAGTTTCAGACTTGTATTCCGTTCTAGAGCTCATGACTCTATATTTACCAGTTTTTGGGGGATCTGTCTAGTATTAGCAGTATCTTGTCATATAGAGATTTCAGACTTATGCTACTTCTATAAACTCTAATGTTTTGGCTTCTCTATTGTTCTATTCGGCTTGCCTAGCTGGTATGTTAGGAATCATCACGACAGGTTGGGATTTTGGATCGTGAAACTACACTTCTACACTTCTTGTGCAGATTTCGGTGTTGGTCCTAGCGGCGCATAGCAGAGATTGCTCGGGTCCATCCTTTCATGAGACTAGAGGTATAACTACACAACATTCGTAGACCCTGAAGTTCCCTTCCTTTATATATTACTATTTATTTTGTATCAGACAATTGTATTTCATTCCAGATTCTATTTGTAGTAATCTAGCAGCTCATGTACTAGTGACACCAGTCTCTAGGATTAGACTAGACAACGATGTTTATGAATTTTATTATACATTTCATGATACTTTTGAATTAACCTTTTTATTAATGTATTTTTAAATTGTTAAAGTGCATATGTGCTTAGCTAATGGTGGCTTGTCTAGCAAGTGGATGTAATGCGTCATCATAACCCCGTGGTTAGGTTAGGTCGTGATAGTTATTGAATATTTTCTCCACCATTCCAATAAGCAGAAACAAACTTTCTAGACAATCCATCAACCAATAAGCAGAAACAAACTTACATAACATTATTGAATAGTCTTATTAGCGGAATAATAAAACAAAACTAAAATCAACAACAACACTACAACTAGACCATCCCATGATTTGGTGTCGTCGAGTGCATGAACACTATAGAATAAGTAAATACAAGGTCTAAATCAAATACAATATTGTCTGAATGGCTAAACAGTGTTAACATGAAATAAGGAAAGGGATTTAAAGGCTAGCAAATGGAACAGCAGTGCTACCTCAAGATCTCCAACTAATCCGAATCCGGCTCACAGGCAACTACCACGATCAGCAACACCAAGATCAGCACACGAAGTGTAGAGTATAGTATGATTACAACCGACACATGTACTCAATAAGTAGCAAGACTAACCTCGGGAACAAAGGAGTGATGAGTTTGGCAAGGTCCAATGCTCACTTCACACATCCAACAATAGTAATAACAACATAACAATAGCATATGAAAGAATACAACTCAAATAATAATAGGCTCGGTTTAATATAACAGGAGAAAACATAGATATGCTTTACAGATATAACAGTCAAGGCATCAACTTTCACAAAATTTGCTTAGACAAGTATTTGACTAGATAAAACTATAAAATCAAGTTCTCAAATCTAGTGGAGTCATGAAATACCAATTAGCATGAGGGATAATACGACTTTATTCCTGCATGTTAGTTGTACATGCCAAATCAACAAAGAACCACAGTTTACCTATCAAGTATACATAATCTTAGCATATGCACAGTGCCTGGCACAAGCTAATCATCAATCATACTCTAAGCGCTCTCACGATGCCTGGATCAAAGCCCATGGACCCTCATACACTGATCGGATCTAAGTCAACGTTCAATTTCATCTAGCCTAATATGGGGCATGGCACATGCATTACCTCAATATCAATACCATTGTGCCTAATATGTGGCCTGGTAGACGCGTCACCTCAATATCAATACCAACACGGTTCTATAGCCCAAAATGAGTCTTCAATACGCTCACGTCGCAAAATGCTAACATCTCATAGTAACAACAATCAAATACCGCATTGAATATGCCAACACGCCACAATTTGGCTCAAACTCGTATTTCACAAAGGGCACCAATAACATGAGAGATAACATATAAAATTGTATGGAGACAGAGATATAACACGTGGATTTAATATCATGACTGAGAAATATGACTACGACTTAGAAGCATATCTGAACATAGCAAACATGGTCGTATCATGTCTCAACAGATAAGAAAATAGCCTAGACATGATTTCTAGCATGAATACTAGCTCACGTACTCATAGAAATGGAGAAAACACGATATCAAAGAAGCATGATAGCAAAACAAGGCATATAATAGCCTAAGATTTACCTGGATCATGAATAACCCAGCCTAAGTTTTAGATGTAGAAATTCATGGGTAATCAAGATATAAAGCTAAATCCAATGTGAAGATTACTTACCTCCAATGTAGTAGTGAGATTGCTTCCCAAAATCTCCTCTTCTTGAAGTATATGGCTTAAAATATGAAATAATGGCCCAAGTACACTGCTAGTTAATACGCTTCTGCGGTCCAATCCATGTGATAGCGATGCAACAAGACCACACATCCCCAACACTGCTCCGCGAACGCAAATTGATCCGTGTGAATGCGATGACCACCTGGCCCCCAAGCTTCCCGAACATGGACAACGAGTCGCAAACGTGATCTCTGTTGACCGCTGACCCCCAACTCATTATGAATGCTATGCCTGATGCGCGAACTCGAAAATCCTCGCACACAAAATTCCACGAATACGCTCCCCCTAACGCGAACACGATGAATAAACTACTAGGGATACCAAAACATCAGTCACGATCGCAAAGCTCTTAATGATCTAAAACCACCCTGAAATACACCAAAAATGATCTAAAACCACCTTGAAATACACCCGAGCCTCACAGGACCCCGTCCAAACATACCAACAATTCCAAATACGTTATCCAAACCAATTCAAAGGCTAAAAATGTCACAAATAACATCAAAACCAAGAATCATCATTCAAGATCAATCTCTTAAGGTCATGAACTTCCAACTTCAAACCAAGCATCTAATTCGAGCCTAACCAATTCGGAATGAACCCGAACTTTGCAAAGGTCCCAAATGATGAAACGAAGCTATTCCAATTCCCGAAAAACTAATCTAACTTGGATAACCTCAAAGTCAACTCCCGGTCAAACTTATGAATTTTTCAAACCTTCAAATTGCCAACTTTTGACTAATTGAGCCAAAACCTTCTAGGAACAACCAAATTCAAATCCAAACATACACCCAAGTCCGAAATCACCATACTAACCTATTGAAATCATCCAATCTCGATTATGAGCTCGTTTTCTCAAAATTCAAACCTTGGTCAATTCTTCCAACTAAAAGCTTCCAAATTGAGAATTACTCTCCCAAATCAATTCTGAACCTCTCAAAAATTGAAACCAACCATACACGCAAGTCACAATGCGTAATATGAAGCTACTCAAAGTCTTAAATCCTTAAACAAATTGCTAAAGCTCAAAATGACCGATCAGATTATTACATTCTCCCTCACTTAAATATATGTTCGTCCTCGAACGTGCCAAGAATAGTTTTAAAGCTGTCAAATGACTGTATAAATCATCATACACATGCCTATGGGTGATATAACATCACCTCAAACCATATAAGGCCATTACAAAATCCGGTCTGAATTTTCTTCTGTCAACCTTAGCTTGCCATCCTTAGTACCAAATTCTAACTTCTGGAGCTCCCTGTAAGATCCGATTCCTATATATACACAATATCAATCTCAACAATCTATAATAAAACATAAATGTATTTCTATGGCGTAACCATATGATGTAGCATAACTCATATATGCATAGTAATAGCTTCCAATAATAATAGTTGCTCATATGCAAACTCGGTACCGGTAATATACCTCATGACACATAAAACCTCATTTCAAACCTCATAATAATTCAAATGATGAAAGAGACATGTAGAAACTCATAACCACTCATCAAATGAATAAGTCATGGAGTTTTCTCGCTCGACAAAAACTATTACCAAATTCTGAGCTGACTAGTGATATTCCTCCTCCAAACATATATTATACAAATCTGATCACACTGATTCCAGATCCAATAACCTAGTCTCACCCACTACAAGTTGCTCGACCAACAGGCCATATCAAAAACTGTCAAGAACCTCATATGTCGTGACCCATGCACTAACAAGTAACCGCTCGAATATGATCAGTAATGAGAAAATAACCCAAAAGGGAACTATCCAACAAGTTCAACAGATACAATATTAAGAGCATAATACTATGAATTCATCCCATAATGGAGAAACCAAAACACACAAACTACAATAAGGTATCATATCCAACACAACATTTTACAACGTGCAACCCGATCCATACATAATACCGTTGCGGCGTGCAATCTAATCCATATATAATACAGTTGTAGTGTGCAACCCGATACACATATATCAATCCACATGGGAATACCCACCGAGCCATAATGCTCATACTCACTAAATACATGTGTAACAACAACCAGCTAGTAAAGCGCATGAATATATCTATGGGAAGCAGATAGCATGATGTGCAACGAAAAGGCCAAGCACGACTAAGGTGAAATAAGCAGATCAACATATTAAGATCCATCTCGCTCAAATGTCTCCAAAAGGCATGAACAAAACCACAGTGTGCGTGTCAATAATCAAGTCGTCTTACAACACATCATCGCATAAGGAAGTCGCACATGAAATAGATCAATTCAAGAATAACATCCATTCCATCCGATGACATATCCATAAACAATGATGAACTCGCGAATCCAATCTAGTGTAGAATACACATTCTCATTAGGCCTACTAATGAGCCTCCCAACTGATTTGGATCATTCCAAAATAAGCCAATAACCATCCACAAGTCCAAAATGACTCTAACCATGACACATACAATCAACTGTCGATTCCTTAGAACAGTTCCACACTCCGCAACCAAAGGTATAATCCACCTCTCAGAAATAAAATCTCCCAAACTGCGAGAGTACCAAAATCTCCATACCTCATCTCCAACTCTCCCATTCACAAAGCTGACACGTCATGCATACACACACATCCCATGGAAGATATTCCCATAACCTTCTGCACCACTCAACAAAGCCTGAACATCAATGGCTACCAACTATGCAATTCATGTAGTGTTAGTCAAGTATATGCAATCAATATACAATGAATCTTCCACAAAACACACTCTTCTTAGGCGATACAAAAATAGTGGTAGCATTCTCTTAAACATCATATATTTTCCATGCCATCTAGAACTCATAACATTCCCTCCAAAACTGAACCACAACCTTGTCCATGCAATCCCAATTCTATACAGTGCATCGCATCAACTATGCTAATATGCGAAAATAAAAAAATCCCATTATAAACTATAAATCACGTATAGGATTCAAACTTTATAAACCAGAAACCTTCCACTAAGCTCAACTCAGGAGAAAATTACAACACACACTAACATTTCCATGCATGTAGAAGATAGGAACCACAAGTCGGGATCAAAATCATTACAAACTCTTCGGAGACCACATGCACATAACCACACCAGTCGAACTGCATCCCTCTGAATAACCCAAATCACACATATTACCAAGCCCAGTTTTATTACCACAAAACACTCGTAAAGCCATATAATACCAAAGGAACTAATCATCTCTATTACCATGCTGACCCAAGCCACTGCTAAATAGGCCCAACTTCTTTCGATTACTCATGACCTACCTTTAAAAGAACCCTACTCCTTCCTAGTATACTATATACCTCAATTGAAACTCATCCCAAGTGATCCTAACATGAAATCTTGTTGTCCTAAGACTCGTAGGCCAATTTCCCTTGTATACATCTAGTAGTACCTCCAAACAAAGTACCTCTTATGAAGAAGCCTTCTATGAATTTGTAGTTGTTCCCTTGATGTTTCAAACACCGCCTTGCAGGACCGATAATAGTATAAAAAGGCTCTAAGTCTCTTCCACAACCCAACACAAATCTCAAATCATCAGTCAGACACAAATTCGGAAATCCTTGGATATTGCACATTGAATCTTGAATCCATTAGAGTCTTCTCAAGATTCACACACTCCATCCTAGTCCCGAATATGTAACCAATGATGCCGAACAATTAGTGCTCTGTTAGCACTTGCATACACCAAAATGAAATAACTGAGTGAATCAGTCCCCTGCACACTACCTCCATAGAAGCATTTCGAACTTGATTCCTTCCACCATCTTCATATACCACTAAGGTGAAATACAAAACACACCCAGAACTCCAATGACCACTCGTCAATAGTAGAATCCCTACTTGGCTCTAAGCCACAATCACATAATTCAAGAACTCATAAAGACAGCTCCTCTATAACTGCCATGATCCCACACTGTTACTCAGTTGAATTTCTCACAAGTTCATGTTGTGTCAACCATAATGCATCCCAATTCATCATCCCAAAAGCAAACTCAACCTCATGACAATCGTGCCATCTTCCTCAAGAGATACAAACCAACATCGTAGCGCACACACTCCACTCGATAGACGGTAAAACTCTTCATAGGAGCCTCATAAGAAATCATGCAACCCCTAGCTTCCTCATAGGAATAATAATAATAATAATAATAATAATAATAATAATAATAATAATAATAATAATAATAATAATAATAATAATAATAATAATAATAATAAGAAGAAGAAGAAGAAGAAGAAGAAGAAGAAGAAGAAGAAGAAGAAGAAGAAGAAGAAGAAGAAGAAGAAGAAGAAGAAGAATTTAAAATAAATTAGAGGCCTACAAATTTTGGGGCCTAAGGCAATGGCCTCACTGTCCAAAGTCTTAGAGCCACTCCAGACTTGAAGTATGGGGCGAGGGATTTCTCTACTATTTGTAGTAATTACTGTTAACGCTTGTTTGGTTACTTTCCTTTTGACAAAAAATTAAAAAATGAAGAAAACATAATTTTTTTTCCTTTCTTTCTAATTTAATGGTTTTTTTTGTGGTTCCTACTTTTATCATTTTAGTTAGTTGATAATTTCTCTTGATTTTTCTTTGGACATCAGTTCTTTTTGAAGGGATATAATTTGAACCGGATAATGTTTTTCTTAGAATACTTTAATGTCACGACCCCAAGTTCCTCCTTAGGATATCGTGATAACACCTAGTCTCTATGACTAGGTGAGCCTAACATACATTAATAATTAGCACGAATAACAATTTCGATAACAACTTAAACTGTTAAACTATTATAAATAAACCTAAATGGTACAACTGTCAAATAACTCCCAAAACCCTGTGAAACTGAGTCATGATCTGTATAGAGAATGAACTAATAATCTCTAAATACAACTATGTTTGAATAAAGATAAACAGTAGTAAAGCAAAAGAAAAATGTGACTCTGAGGCGTGCGAACGTCGAGTAGGTATACCTTGAAGTCTCCGGGATAACTGCTCAATCATTGGCGTTCGGTACGAGCAGATATACTTGGATCTGCATAAAATGTACAGAAGCATAGCATGAGTACACCACACTGTACCCAATAAATATCAAACCTAACCTCGATAGAGTAGTGACGAGGTCAGGTTAAGACACTTACTAGACAAAAGAAACCTTAACAGAATATAATTAGTCTAATGGAGAAATGTAAAGAATAAATAGAAACAAAGCAGCATAAGGGATAAGGATAACAACAAATATTAAAGCTATAAAGGAAAACAAGTATGGGCATATGATTAGAACAGACGAAAAATCAAATACAGTCAGATACAACTAAAACAATAGAAGGAATGACAATAACTATTTCAAATCAACAAGTCTTTTCATGTAGAATGTACAACAAGAATCACAACTGAGGAACCACACCTCATTGTCCTTCACATTTCATAAAGCATAATCACAATCTTTCTTATATCACTATATGAGTGTAATGACCCAGCCGGTCATTTTGAGTGTTAATCCATGTTCCCCCCATTTACTGCTTATTCTATGATCGATTGTTGATATGTGACTTTCCGGGGTATTTGGTTTGGTTTCGAGGATGTTTTGAAATGAATTGAGACACTTAGTCTCAAAGTTGGAAGCTTAAGTTGAAATGGTCGATCGGATGTTGACCTATGTATAAACGACTCCGAAATAGAGTTTTAATGGTTCCAATAGCATCTTATGGTGATTTTGGACTTAGGAGTGTGTTCGAATAGTGATTTGGAGGTCTGTAGTTGATTTTGGCTTGAAATGGCGAAAGTTGGAAAATTATAAGTTTTGAAAATTGAGAAGTATGACCGAGAGTTGACTTTGTGATTACCTAACTTGGATTTTGTTTCTGAAAGTTGGAATAGGTCCATTGTGTCATTTACAACTTGTGTGTAAAATTTGAGGTCAATCGGACGTGATTTGATAGGTTTCGGCAAGGATTGTAGAAGTTGGAATTTCTTAGTTTTTGTTAGGCTTGAATTGAGGTGCGGTTCATGTTTTTTATTTTGTTTGATGTGATTTGAGGCCTCAACTAAGTCTGTATCATATTTTAGGACTTGTTGGTATGTTTGGTTGAGCCCGTGGGCCTTGGGTGGAGTTCAGAAGGTTAACGGATTGATGCTTGGAAGGAAGCGGGGTAGTGATCGCAAGTGCGATGATTTGGTCCGCACCTGCGAAATTGCAGATGCCAAAAGAGGTTACAGGTGCGAAGGGGCATGTGGCAACAGTCTCCGCAGAAGCGGACGAGACCTCGTAGAAGCGCAACCGCAGATGTGGAGAACTGGCCGTAGGTGCGCATGGTCGGGGTTTGAGTGGGCAGCGCAGAAGCGAAGTTTTTGGCGTGCATGTGGGATCGCAGGTGCGGATAAATGGTCCGAAGAAGAGAAGACCTCTGGACCGAATATTAATTCGAGGGTTTCGTGATTTTTAATCATTTTGGACCTTGCAAGCTCGGATGAAGGCGGTTTTTGTGAGGGATTTCGAGGAGTGGGTTTCTTGAGGTAAGTCACTTGTAAATTTTTTATTCAATAATATTATTTCCCCATTGAATTTCTCACCTAGTGTGTGTATTTTTGAGGTGGAATTTTGGGAGTTTTAAGCTAGTGATTGGAGAGTAAAATATGGGAATTTGAGTGACAATTTGGTGGCGGAATTTGGTAAATTTTGTATGGTTAGACTCGTGGTTGAATGGGTGTTTGAATTTTTGTAACTTTGACAGGATTTCGAGATGTGGGGCGGGGGGTTGACTTTTGAGTTGACTTTTTTACTTTTGATTAAGAACTTAATATTTTCATATGGAATTGATTCCTACAGCGTGAATTGATTGTATCAAATTATTTGTGGATAGATTTGAGGCATTCAGGGGCCGACTCGTGAGGCAAGGGCTTGTTGGAGTAGAGATTTGCACTGCTTGTGATAAGTAATACTTCTAAACTTGGTTCTGATGGTATGAAATCCCGAATTACGTGTTATGTGGTTGATGTTGAGGTGAAGCACATGTTAGGTGACGGGCGTGTGGGCGTGCACCGTAGGAATTGTGACTCGGTCGATTCCATGGAACTCTATAGTTGAATAACCTTGTTGTTATCTGTATCTTCTCCATGTGTTAGAGAAATTGATTTACGATTCATGTTAGAAATCATTCTTAGGCTATATGCTAATATTGTTGGGACCCACAAAGGTCGTATTGTTGTTAAATTACTTGCTTAATTTGCAATTATGTACTCTGTCACACCTATCATCCTCGTATCATATCTCACTCTCTATTTTCATTTATTGATACTTCATATCATCATTGTTTGGGCTGATTTTCATAACATTGTGAGCCCAAGAGACTGGAGAGATTGGTACATGAGCGAGGCCGGCGACCTGATTATGAGGATATTTATGAGATTGGACTGCATGTCGCAGCATGCTTTATTGATTTATTCCATGATTGGCTTATTATAGCGCTTGGGTCGAATTTTACCCTCCGGAGTCTGCACACCCACAGTGGGCACAGGTACCTACTGAGTGCGAGTGCCGAGCGACTATAGGGATGGAGTGACTGTGAGGATGAGAGAATGGGAGGACAAAGTGATTAATACTCTAAGAGTATGCATATGACTTCATCACTATTTTGTATTTTAGTTAGTATACATAACTGACATGTAGATATCGAGACGTATCATTTCTTAATTCAGTTGACATACCTTACTTGTTAACTGTTAAACTTGTAGGCATGTCTACATTTTTGTACTGTATTTTTGTGATTGGACTGTACCTGTGAGGCTCGTCACAGCTTTCAGCCCAATGGCTAGACTTATTACTTATTAAGTTGGTTGTACTCACGCTACACCCTGCACTTCATGTGCAAGTCCATGTGCTTTTGGGTACTATGGTTGCTGGCTTTAGAGCTATTATTCAGTTAGGAGATCCTCGAGGTAACTGCTTTGGTGTCTGCAGTCCATGACTCTCCTCCTTTATCATCTAATTATATTTGTAATGCTCTACTCTCTTAGACATTGTTTTATTTTTAGACTTTGTTACAGTACAGATGCTCATGTACTCAGTGACACCCGAGTTTGGGGAATTTTGTATCGAGTTATGACATTTTCATTCAGTTTTATGAGATTTTCACTTATTTAAACCTATTTTAGTATATGTTAAATTTTAAAATGTTGGTATGTATGGTTGAGTTTTGGGTCGTGACAAGTTGGTATCAGAACCAAGGTTACATAGGTCTCACGAGTCATGAGCAGGTTTAGTAGAGTCTTCCGGATCGGTACGGAGACATTTGTACTTATCTTCGAGAGGCTGCCGAACCCTTAGGAAAACTTGACATTCTTGTATTCATGTCGTGCAAAATTATTGATTTCAAAAACTAAACTTCTATTATTCTATTCTCTCACAGATGGTGAGGACACGCACTACCGGATCAGACAGACGGCCACTAGTACCACCATCTAGGTCCACGGGAGGCCGAGAAGCAGCTCGTACACCAACTAGAGCAGCATCTGCAGATCCTCCAGTTGCACTAGCTTAGGGGCAAGTTTTAGATGTGGTTGAGCCAGTGGGCCCAGGTTAGGAACCAGTTGTGTACGTTGTGATTCAAGGCATTTAGGAGGCTTTGGCTTGGATATTCACTGTTTGCACGAGCCTTGCTTTTCAGGCTGCACCAGCCACTTCTCAGGCCGGGAGATGTACTCATACTCCCGCCGCTCGCACTCCAGAACAGGTGGTGTAGGGACTTCAGACACCGGGGGTACTACCAGCCAAGCTGGTTGTGGTTGCTCAGGCCTAGGTTGGTCCTGTTATGAGTGATGAGGAGCAGAAGAGACTAGAGATATTTTGGAGGCTCCAACCCCCATCATTTAGTGAGCCGAGTCACAATATGCTCAGGATTTCTTGGATAGGTGCCAGCAGATTCTTCACACGGTGGGTATTCTGGAGACTAATGGAGTCTCATTTACTACTTTTCAGCTATTAGGGGCTGACTTTATATGGTGGGAGGCCTAGGAGAGGAGCAAGTCAATCGATGCAGCACCACTATCATGGAATGAGTTCTATGTTCTCTTCTTGGAGAAGTTTGTGACACAGACCCACACGGAGGAGCTGCGCAGGCAGTTCTAGCAGCTACGTCAGGAGGGTATGTCTGTGACCCAATATGAGATGAGGTTTTCAGAGTTGTCTCATCACGCAGTTTGGTTGGTTCCCTCTAAGAGGGAGAAGATTAGGAGATTCATTGATGGCTTCAATTTTCAATTGCATTTTTTTATGACTCTGGAGAATGTAGCATGTCCTAGGTTTGAAGAGGTGGTTGATATTGCTCAGTGGCTAGAGTTAGTCCGAAGTCAGTAGTGTGAGGAGCAAGAGGCCTCGTGGTTTGGATGGTTTCAGTGGTGTTCCTTCTTGGGGGCAGTCTTACCACAGTAGGGGTCATCCTTATAGGGATGCTCAGATGGCCTATCTAGTTCATCATGGCACATCAGCTAGCCATGGTTCATACAGCGCTAGACCAGACCAGTCATCTCTCAGTGCACTCCCGACTTAGAGTTCATCTCGTGCACCTTCATTTCAGGGTTCATCTGCACCATGTTCCTCTAGCAGTTATTCTGGTTCTTGGGGATCCATATAGTCCCCCCACCAACACCGGGGAGTTTCTTCGAGTGGGGGGAGTTTGGGCATCTATGGATACAGTGTCCCCATCGCTCGGGAGGTTTAGTTCAGCATATGGGTCAGGCTATGACTTCCGCACCATTTACTTCACCACCCTCCCAGCCAACTCGATTGGGGCTCAAGTAGCTACAGGTCTCCCTAGAGGGGGAGGCCGATCAGGTGGCGGTCAGCTTTGATTTTATGCTATTCTTGCCAGGCTAGAGGTCTTGCTTCAGATGCAATGATCACATAGATTGTTTTTGTGTGCCATAGATATGCTTCCACATTATTTGACCATGCTTCTACTTATACCTATGTATTATCCTATTTTACTCGTTATTTGGATATGTCCCATGAGTCCTTAGTTTTACTTGTTCATGTATCTACGCTGGTGGGCGATAATGTAGTTGTGGACCATGTGTACCGGACATGTGTAGTAACTACTGGGAGATTGGAGAATAGAGTTGATCTCTTTTATCTTAGTATGATTGATTTTGACGTGATTTTGGGTATGGGTTATTTGTTCCAATGTCATGCTATTCTAGATTGTCACGCTAAGACTATAACGATGGTGATGCCAGGGTTGCGAAGGATGTTGTAGAGAGGTACTCTAGATTATGTTCCCACTCGGGAGATTTCTTATCTGAAGGCCCAACAGATGGTTGGGAAGGGGTGTCTATCATATTTGGCCTTTGTGAGGGATGTTGGTGTTGATGCTCCTACTATTTATTCTATCCCATTAGTGCGAGACTTTCCGGATGTGTTTCCTGCAGACCTATCGGACATGCCACCCGACAGTGATATTAACTTTAGTATTGACTTGGTGTCGATCACTCTGCCCATTTCTATTCCTCCATATCGTATGGAACCAGCTGAGTTAAAGGAATTGAAACAGTAGCTTCAAGATCTTCTTGATAAGGGGTTTATTAGGCCTAGTGTGTCGCCTTGGGGTGCACTGGTTCTATTTGTGAATAATGATGGCACTATGCAGATGTGCACAAACTATAGGCAGTTGAACAAAATAACAATCAAGAATAAGTATCATTTACCGCGTATTGATGATTTATTTGACCAGCTTCAGGGAGCGATGGTGTTCTCTAAGATTTATTTGAGGTATAGGTATCACCAGTTGAAGATTCGAGACTCGGATATTCTGAAGACGACATTCAAGACCGGTTATGGTCATTATGAGTTCCTTGTGATGTCTTTTGGACTGACCAACGCCCCAACAACATTTATACATCTAATGAATAGTGTATTTCAGCCATATCTTGATTAGTTTGTCATAGTATGCATTGATGATATCCTGGTGTACTCACATATCCAGGAAGAGCATGTCCAACATTTGAGGATTGTACTACAGCGGCTGAGGGAGGAGAAGTTTTATGCCACGTTCTCCAAGTGTGAGTTTTGGCTCATTTCGGTGTCATTCTTGGGGCACGTGGTGTCCAGTGAGGGGATTAAGGTGGATCCAAAGAAGATAGAGGCGATACAAAGTTGGCCTAAACCGTCTTCAGCTACGGAGATTCAGAGCTTTCTTGGATGACCTGATATTATCGTCGCTTTGTGGAGGGTTTCTCGTCCATTGCAGCGCCTTTTACCAAATTGACCCAGAAGGATGCTCCGTTCAGGTGGTCGAATGAGTGTGAGGGAGAGCTTTCAGAAGCTTAAGACTGACTTAACCACAACTCCAGTTCTAGTTTTGCCTTACGTATTAGGCTCTTATACAATGTATTGTGATGCTTGTTGGATTGGTATTGGGTGTGTGTTGATGCAGGAAGATAGAGTGATTGATTATGCTTTGCATCAGTTGGCAGACATCGTTCATACATTGAAGTTTTTGAGGATATTTATGGGATCGGGCTGCACCCCGCAACATACTTTATTGATTCATGCCATGATTGTCTTATTATAGTGCTTGGGTCGGATCTGCCCCTCCGGTGTTTGCACACCCACAGTGAGTGCAGGTACCTACTAAGTATGAGTGCGAGTGCCGAGAGCGAGTGTCGAGCGACTTTGTTGATGGAGTGACTGTGAGAAATGAGTGACAGTGAGTATGGAGAGAATGGGAGGACTGAGTGATTGATAATTTGAGAGTATGCATATGATTTCATCATTACTTTGTATTTCAGTTAGCATACATAAGTGGTATGTAGATATCGAGACGTATCATTTCTCATTTCAGTTACACTTGGCATACCTTACCTATTTGAGCTTTAACTGTTAAACTAAAAGTATGTCTACATTTCTGTACTGTATTTATGTGATTTGACTTTACCTATGAGGCGTGTCACTGCTTTCAGCCCAAAGACTAGACTTATTACTTATTGAGTTGGTTGTACTCACGCTACACCCTGTACTTCATGTGCAGATCCAGATGCTTTTGGTTACGATGTTTGCTAACTTTGGAACTATTATTCAGTTCGGAGATCCTCGAGGTAGCAACTTTGGTGTCCATAATTCATGACGCTCATCTTTTATCATCTAGTTTTATTTGTATTGTTCTACTGTCTTAGACAGTGCTTTTGTTCAGACTTTGTTATTGTATATATGCTCATGCACTCAGTGACACCAGGGTTTCGGGAAATTTTGTATTGAGTTATGACGTTTTTATTCAGTTTTATGAGATTTTCACTTATTTAAACCTGTTTTAGTATATTTTAAATTTGAAAGTGTTGGTATGTATGAGTTGTCGGCTTGCCTAGTATCATTATAGGCGCTATCACGACAGGTTAAGTTTTGGGCAGTGACAAGTTGGTATTAGAGCCTAGGTTACATATATCTCACAAGTCATGAGTAGGTTTAGTAGAGTCTTATGGATCAGTATGGAGACATTTGTACTTATCTTCGAGAGGCAGCCGAACCCTTAGGAAAACTTCATATTCTTGTATTCTTGTCATGCAGATTTGTTTATTCTAGGAACTAAACTTCTGTTGTTCTATTCTCTCACAGATGGTGAGTACACGTGCTACCAAAGCAGGTGGACGGCCACCAGTACCACCAGCTAGGTCCATGAGAGGCCGAGGCCACAGTAGAGGCCGAGGTGCAGCTCGTATAGCAACTAGAGCAACAACCGCACATCCACCAATTGCTTTAGCTCAGGGGCAGGTTTCAGATATCGTTGATCCAGTGGGCCCAGTTTAGGCACCAGTTGTGCCCATTATGATTCAAGGCCTTCAGAAGGCTTTGGCTCATATATTGACTATTTGCACTAGCCTTGATGTTCAGGCCACAACAGTCACCTCTGAAGCCGGGGGAGGTACTGCGATTCCTGTTGCCCGCACTGCAGAGAAGGTGGTGCAAGGACTTCAGACACAGAGGGTACTACCAGCCTAGCCAGATGCAATTTTTTAGGCCCGGGTGGGTACCGTTATAAGTGATGAGGAGCAGAAGAGACTAGAGAAAATTGGGAGGCTTCAGCCCCCACCATTCATTGGGGCTGAGACAGAGGATGCTCAGGATTTCTTGGATAGATGTGAGTGGATTTACTACTTTTCAGCTATCAGGAGCTGCTTTCATATGGTGGGAGGCCTATGAGAGAAGCAGGTCAATCGGTGAAGCACCACTTTCATGGCATGAGTTCTCTGTTCTCTTCTTGGAGAAGTTTGTGCCACAGACCCACAGGGAGGAGTTGCGCAGGCAGTTCGAGTAACTACGTTAGAGGGCATGTCTGTGACCTATTATGAGATGAGGTTTTCAGAGTTGGCTCGTCATGCAGTTTGGTTGGTTCCCAATAAGAAGGAGAGAATTAGGAGGTTCATTGATGGCCTCAACTATCAGTTGCATTTTGTTATGACTCTGGAAAATGTAGCAGGTGCTAGGTTCGACGAGGTGGTTGATATTGCTCGGCGGCTAGAGTTTGTCCACAGTCAGAAACTTGAGGAGAGGGATTCCAAGAGGCCTCGTGGTTTAGGTGGTTTCAGCGGTGTTCCTTCTGGGGGAAGTCCTATCACAGCAGGGGCCATCCCTATAGGCCCGCTGAGATGACTTGTTCAGTTCATCGTGGCGCATCAGCTAGCCATGGTTCATACAGTGCTAGTCCATGTCAGTCATCTCCAAGTGCACTCCCAGCTCAGATTTCATCTTGTGCACCTTTATTAAAGGTTCATCTGTACCAAGTTCCTCTATTAGTTATTCTGTTACTCGGGGCACGATTCAGTCTCCACCACCACCACCGGGGAGTTTCTTCAAGTGCGGGGAGTTTGGGCATGTGTAGAGAAAGTGTTTGCATCGCTTGGGAGGTCCAGTTCAATAGATGGATCAGGATATGACTTCCACACCAGTTACTTCACAAAACGCCCAGCCACCTCGGGGTAGGGCTCAGTAAGCTAGAGGTTTCCCTAGAAGGGGAGGCCGATCAGGTGGTGGTCAGGCTCGATTTTATGCTATTCTTTCCAGGCCAGAGACCGTTGCTTCATATGTAGTGATCACATGTATTGTTTTAGTGTGCCACATAGATGCTTCCATATTATTTGACCCTGGTTTTACTTATTCCAATGTATCATCCTATTTTACTCGTTATTTCTATATTCCCCGTGAGTCCTTAGTTTCACATGTTCATGTATCTTTATCGATGGGCGGTACTGTTGTTGTGGACCATGTGTACCGGTCGTCTGTAGTGACTATTGGTGGATTGGATACTGGAGTTGATCTCTTATTACTTAGTATAGTTGATTTCGATATGATTTTGGGTATGGATTGGTTGTCCCCGTGTCATGTTATTCTAGATTATCACGCTAAGACCATGATGTTGGGGATGTCGGGGTTGCCCAAGATCGAGTGGAGAGGTTCTCTAGATTATGTTCTAGTCGGGTGATTTCTTATCTGAAGGCCCAACAGATGGTTAGGAAAGGGTGTCTGTCATATTTGGCCTTTGTGAGGGATGTTGGTGTTGATGCTCCTACTATTGATTTTGTCCCAGTAGTGCGAGACTTTCCGGATGTGTTTCCTGCTGACCTATCGGGCATGCCAACCGAAAGGGATATTGACTTTGGTATTGACTTGATGTCGAGCACTCAGCCCATTTCTATTCCTCTATATTTAATGGCACCAGCTGAGTTGAAGGAATTGAAGGAGCAGCTTCAGGAGCTTCTTGATAAGGGGTTTATTAGGCCTAGTGTGTCGCCTTGGGGTGCACCAGTTGTGTTTGTGAAGAAGAATGGCACTATGCGGATGTGCATAGACTATAGGCTATTGAACAAAATAAATGTCAAGAACAAATATCCTTTGCCGCGTATTGATAATCTATTTGACCAGCCTCAGGGAGCGAGGGTGTTCTCTAAGATTGATTTGAGGTCTGAGTATCATCATTTGAAGATTTGGGACTCGGATATTCTAAAGACGACATTCAGGACCCGTTATGGTCACTTTGAGTTCCTTGTGATGTCTTTTAGTCTGACCAATGCCCCATCAACATGCATACATCTAATGAACAATATATTTCAGCCATATCTTGATTTGTTTGTCATAGTATGCATTGATAATATCCTTGTATACTCACGTAGCTAGGAATAGCATGCGCAGCATTTGAGGATTGTACTACAGCGGCTGAGGTAGGAGAAGCCTTACGCCAAGTTCTCCAAGTGTGAGGTTTGACTCCGTTCCGTGTCATTCTTGGGGCTCGTGGTGTCTTGTGAGGGGATTAAGGTGGATCAAAAGAAGATAGACGCGATTCAAAGTTGGCCTAGACTGTCTTTAGCTACTGAGATTTGGAGCTTTCTCGGCTGGCCGGATATTAACGTCGCTTTGTAGAGGGTTTCTCGTCCATTGCAACGCCTTTAACTAAATTGACCCCGAAGGGAGCTCCATTTAGGTGGTCGTATGAGTGTGAGGATAGCTTTCAGAAGCTCAAGACTGGCTTGACCACAATTAAGTTCTAGTTTTGCCTTAAGCGTCATGCTTTTATGCAATGTATTGTGATGCTTCTCGGATCGGAATTGGGTGTGTGTTGATACAGTAGGGTAGAGTGATTGCTTATGCTTCACATTAGTTCAAGGCCCATGAGAAGAACTATCGTGTCTATGATTTGGAGTTGGCAGCCATCGTTCATGTATTGAAAATTTGGAGGAATTATCTCTATGGTGTGTATTATGAGGTATTTACAGATAATTGAAGTCTCCCCTACTTGTTCAAATAGAATGATTTAAAGTTGAGGCAGCGAAGATGGTTGGAGATGCTAAAAGACTATGATATCGCCATTTTGTATAATCCCGGGAAGGCCAATGTAGTGGTCGATGCTTAGAGTTGGACGGCGATGAGTATGGGTAGCCTTGTCTTTATGCCTGTTGCTGAGAGACCGCTTGCATCAGATGTTTAGGCCTTGGCCAATCATTTTGTGATATTGGATGTTTCGGATCCCAGTTGGGCTCTAGCTTGTGTGGTTTCTCGGTCTTTTTTATATGATCGCATCAAAGAGCGTCAGTACGATAATCCCCATTTGCCTGTCCTTAAGGACACAGTTCAGCACGATGATTCCAAATATGTTACTATTGGAGATGGTAGGGTGTTGAGGATGTAGGGTCAGATTTGTGTGCCTAATGTTGATGGGCTACGTGAGATGATTCTTGAGCAGGCCCACAGCTAGCGGTATTCCATTCATCCGGGTGGTGCGAAGATGTAACGGGACTTGATGTAGCACTATTGGTGGAGGATGATGAAGAAGGATATAGTTGGGTTTTTATCTCGGTGCCTAAACTGTCAGCAAGTGAAGTACGAGCATCAGAGACCTGATAGACTACTTTAGAGGCATGAGATTTCAAAGTGGAAATGGGAGCTAATCACCATGGATTTTGTAGTTGGGCTCCCACGGACTTCGAGGAAGTTTGCTGCTATTTGGGTGATTGTGGATTGGTTTACCAAGTCCGCGAATTTCATTCCATTTGGGACTACTTATTCTTTGGAGTGGTTGGCTGAAATATACATCCGCGAGATTGTTCGCCTTCATAGTGTGCTGGTGTCCATCATTTCAGATCGGGGCACATAGTTTACATCACAGTTTTGGAGAGTAGTGCAGCGATAGTTAGGCACCCAGGTTGAGTTGAGTGAAACATTCCACCCTCAGACGGACGGATAGTCTGAGCGCACTATTTTGATATTGGAGGATATGTTACGCACTTGTGTCACAGATTTCAGGGGTTCTTGAGATCAGTTTCTGCCGCTCACATAGTTTTCCTACAACAACAGCTACCAATCGAGCATTCAGATGGATCTGTACGAGACTTTGTATGGGAGATGGTGTCAGACTCATGTTGGATGGTTTGAGCCAGGTGAGCCTAGGTCGTTCGGTACTGACTTGCTTCAGGATGCTTTGGATAACGTTAAGTTGATTTAGGATCAGCTTCACATGGCGTAGTCTAGACAGAAGAGCTACGCCGATCGGAAGGTTCGTGATGTTGCTTACATGGTTGGGAATAAGGTACTACTCAGAGTTTCACCCATGAATAGTGTTATGAGTTTCGGGAAGAAGGACAAGTTGAGCCCTCGGTACATTGGTCTGTTAAGGTTCTTTAGAGGATTGGAGAGATGGCTTACAAACTTCCCTTGCAGTCTAGTCAGCAGAGTGTTCATCCACTTTTCCATGTTTCTATGCTCCGTAAGTGTGTCGGTGATCCATCTCATGTTTTGGATTTCCGCACGGTTCAGTTGGATGGTGATTTGACTTATCATGTGGAGCCGGTGGCCATTTTGGATCGGAAAGTTCGAAAGTTGAGGTCAAAGAACATAGCTTCAGTGAAGGTGCAGTGGAGAGGTCAACCAGTCGAGGAGGCTGCTTGGGAGACCATGCGGGAGGTGCGGAGCAGATATCCACGCCTATTTGAGACTTCAGGTATGTTTCTAGACTCGTTTGAGGACGAACGTTTGCTTAAGAGGGAGGAGAACGTAATGACATGGTCGTTCATTTTGAGTGTTGTAGCCTTGTTGCACTATTTACTGCTTATTCTATACTCAATTATATGTGACTTGTCGGGGATATTTCGGAATGGGTTGATACACTTTCTCAAGGTTGGAAGCTTAAGTTGGAAAGGATAACCGGAATGGTGATTTTGAACTTAGGAGTGTGTCTGGATAGTGATTTGGAGGTCTGTAGTTGATTTTGGCTTGAAATGACGAAAGTTGGAAAATTATAAGTTTTGGAAATTGAGAAGTTTAACCGAGAGTTGAATTTGTCGTGACTGGGCTTGGACTTTGGTTCTAGGAGTTGGAATAGGTCTGTTGTGTTATTTACGACTTGTGTGCAAAATTTGAGGTCAATCGGACGTGATTTGATAGGTTTCGGCATCGATTGTAGAAGTTGGAATTTCTTAGTTTTTGTTAGGCTTGAATTGAGGTGTGATTCATATTTTTGATGTTTTTTTACGTGATTTGAGTCCTTGACTAAGTTTGTATCATGTTTTAGTACTTATTGGTATGTTTGGTTGAGGTCCCGAGAGCCTTGGGTGGAGTTCAGATGGTTAACAGATCGAAATTTGGACTTGAGGGAATGCTGGAGTTCCAGTTCTGGTGCGATCGCACCTGCGATGGAATTGGTCACAAGTGCGTGACCACAGAAGCGACATAATGAGTGCAGAAGCATCCTGGAAGGAAGCTGGGCAATAATCGCAGGTGCGATGATTTGGTCCGCACCTACAAGATCGCAGATGTGGAAATAGGTCGCAGGTGCAAAGGGGCATGTGGAAACAGTCTCCGCAGAAGCGGACGAGACATCGCAGAAGCGCACCCGTAGATGCGGGGAACAGGCCGCAGTTGTGCATGGTCGAGGGTTGAGTGGGCATCACAGAAGCGAAACTTTTGGTGTGCCTGCGGGACTGCAGGTGCGAGTAAATGGTTTGTATAAGCAAAGACCTTTGGACAGAATATTAATTCGAGGGTTTCGTGATTTTTCATCATTTTGGACCTTGCAAGCTCGGACTAAGGCAATGTTTGAGAGGGATTTCGAGGGGTTTCTTGAGATACGTCACTTGTGATCATTTTTATTCAATAATATTGTTTCCCTATTGCATTTCTCACCTAGTTTGTGTATTGTTGTGTTGCATTTTGGGCGTTTTAGGCTAGGGATTGAAGAGTTAAATTTGGGGATTTGAGTGATGATTTGGTGTTGAAATTTGGTAAATTTGGTATGGTTGGACTCGTGGTGAATGGGTGTTCTGATATTTGTAACCTTTATCGGAATTCGAGTCGTGGGACAAGGGTTGACTTTTTGTCTTTTGATTAAGAACTTAACACTTTCATATGGAATTTATTCCTATAGCGTGAGTTAATTGTATCGAATTGTTTGTGGCTAGATTCGAGGAATTCAGAGGCCTATTCGCGAGGCAAGGGCTTGTTGGAGTTCATATTTGCACGGTTTGAGGTAAGTAATACTTCTAAACTTGGTTTTGAGGGTATGAAACCCTGAATTACGTGTTATGTGGTTGATGTTGAGGTGACGCATATGCAAAGTGACAAGCGTGTAGGCATGCACCGTAGGAATTGTGACTCGGTCGATTCAGTGGAACTGTATAGTTAAATAACCTTGTTGTTATCCATATATTCTCCATGTGTTAGAGAAATTGAGTTACAATTCATGTTAGAAATCATGGTTAGGCTATATGCTGATACTATTGGGACCCACAGAGGTCGTATTGGAATTAAATTACCTGCTTGATTTGCAATTATATACTCAGTCACACCTATCATCCGTATATCATATCTCAGTCTCTATTGCCATTTATTGATATTTCATATCATCATTGTTTGGGCTGATTTTCATGACTTTGTGAGCCCGAGAGACTAGAGACATTGGTGGCTGAGTGAGGCCGAGGGCTTGATTGTGAGGATATTATGGGATCGGGTTGCACGCTGCAACATGCTTTATTAACTCATGTCATGATTCGCTTATTATAGCGCTTGGGCCATATCTGCTCCTCTGGAATCTGCACACCCACAGTGAGTGCAGGTACCTTTTGAGCGCGATGCGAGTGCGAAGACCAGTGTCGAGCGACTGTGAGAATGGAGTAACTTTAAGGATGGAGAGAATGGGAGGATTAAGTGATTGATACTCTGAGAGTATGCATATAATTTCATCACTGTTTTGTATTTCAGTTGGCATACATAACTGACATGTAGATATCGAGCCGTATCATTTCTCATTTCAGTTACACTTGACATATCTTACATGTTTGAGATTTAACTGTTAAACTTGCATATCTACATTTATGTATTGTATTTATGTGATTGGACTGTACCTCTGAGGCTCATCACTGCTTTCAGCCCAAAGGCTAGACTTCATACTTATTCAATTAGTTGTACTCACGCTACACCCTGCACTTCATGTGCAGATCCAGGTGCTTTTGGGTACGGTGGTTGCTGACTTTGGAGCTATTATTCAGTTCGGAGATCCTCGAGGTAGTTGCTTTGGCGTATGCAGTCCTTGACTCTCCTCCTTTATCATCTAGTTCTATTTGTACTGTTATACTCTCTTAGACAGTATTTTTTTAGACTTTGTTAATGTATAGATGCTCAGGTACTCAGTGACACCCAGGGTTTTGGAAATTCTGTATTGAGTTGTGACGTTTTCATTCAGTTTTATGATATTTTCACTTATTTAAACTTGTTTTAGTATATTTTAAATTTGAAAGTGTTGGTATATATGAGTTGTCGGCTTATCTAGTATCATGATAGGCGCCATTATGACAGGTTGAGTTTTGGGTCGTGACAGTGAGCCTTGCATTTATTTTTAAAAATATATTTTTTGAAATAGCTACACGCGTTGTAGCCTCCTTATCTCACTGCGTGGCTTCAAGTAATTCCCTTATTAGCAACACGCATATAGATCCCACCTTAACTCACCGCATGCATTTCAATACTCACCCTTATACCACCGTATGCGTATCAATATAACAACACAATAGTCAACTCACACCATGTGTGCCCATATGACACAATATTACCAAATCAACAATAACAAAGTTACCACAACACATAACCCATGGTTTAATAACAATATGTACAAGAATCCCAATAATAAAAAAATGAGTGAGAATAACTCAACAAGGAAAGATATATCAATAATCAACAACTTCCACCTCAATGTGTTAATAGCTTACACAACTACAACTTTAATAACCCACAATGAAGGTATTTCAGTAAAATGGAAACTTCCAATTCAAGTGCAAAACATAAGCTTAACAATGAAGGAGATAGCATGAAATAGCAACTAAGTCTAAATGCATGAGAATAATCAACGATGGAAAGAATAGCATGTAACAACAATTGCAAATAAAAGCACATAAGGGAAACATCGACAATGGTAACTAGCACATGTAATAACAACTTCAAATACAACATGTAAGAATAAACTTCCCAACGAAAGATAGAACAAATAATTATAACTTCAAGTAAGTGCTTTTTTTTAGCAAATATACTACAAGGTGGGTTGCCCAGTAGCTATTTTATTAATAATAAAAGAAATACAAAACCACAACGGAAGGGTACAAGTAAGGGGGGCAAAAGTTACAGTAGTGTTGCCTCTATGCCTTGGCTATATAATCACTCCCATGCGCCTCCATTGCCTTAGGATGGAAGCCTCATGTAGAGAATCATGGTATAGCTACCAGCAGAAGTCTCACTAGGGCATATAACCTCATAGCCGCTTGGATCTTCCCAAAGGCATAACAATATAGCTCACACATACTGTCACGCCCCAAAACTGAGGAGCGCGACCGGCGCTCAACCGAGTGAACCCGACTGAGCAAGCCCGTTAGATTTCATTCTACCCAAACTCATCCACAAATGGAGATAATACATATTTTCATTAATTAGACAAAATGGTGTTCACGTCTACAATACCAATTTCTTACTAATAGCTTCATCATTTTTAAAGTCTCAATGGACAAGTAGAACAACCACAACATAACATATTTTGTCTTCCCCAGCACCAATACACAACCCACACTATGTCTACGGAGCCGCTATAGATAAAGAAGAGTACAATGATAATGTCGGCAACAAGGCCCCTGCTATACCTCAACAATAATAAATAAAGAAAAAATGATATATGTCCCCGAAATGAAGTGGGGCTCACTAAGTTAGTTGGGAAGAAGGTGTACTGCTATCACTGATCAATGTCTCTTGCTGTGGAACCACCTGCATCCATTTAAAGATGCATCAACCCCGAAAAAAGGGATGTTAGTACCGTCAAATAGTACTAGTATGAAAACTAAACACCAATTTAAGAATTTAGAAATACAAGATAATTAGGATGAACCAGTGCGGCAATAGAATAATATAGATAACCGTCTCAACCATAGAAAGCTTATTAAAACCTATCAACAACATTTATAGGATTTAAGATGAGTTCCTCTATAACCATCTTCACACAAAGCGGCCCCGCCGCCTCACCCGATGTATGCAGGTGGAGGTGTACGTACAATACCACAACTCTAATAAAGCGGCCCTACCGCCTCACCCCAATGTATACGGGTGGATATATAACCACAGTACCAAGAACTTACACAAAACGGCTATGCCGCCTCACCCCAATGTATGTGTGTGGTGGTTCCACAACATTACCAACACTATACACAAAGCGGTCGTACCGCCTCACCTCAATGTAAGCAGGTGGAGGTGCAGTCCCACAATATCATAATCCCTACACAAAGCGGTCATGCTGCCTCACCCCAATGTATATGCAGGTGGAGGTGTATCACAATTACAATCTCTATACCGTAATCCCCACACAAAGCGGTCATGCCACCTCACCCCACTGTATGTGGGTGGAGGTGTATCATAATCACAATCTCTACACAACTTGGCATAATACCTTTCAAATAAATCACGACTAGAAATTATAATATTTAGATATGTAATCTATAGTTTGGGACACATCCTCAATTTATAATGCAATATGATAAGAGCATTTGAAATACGAATTGAACATATATCTTCATCACAAAACTGATCGGAATACTCGATTTATAATCAACATCTCGGAACTCACAAGGATAATGAGAATTACAACTCTTAAAGAAGAGTTTAGCCAACATACCTCACTTGAGATTCCTTACACTCTAAATGTTCCGGAATTCTTAGATACTTCAATCTATTTTAGAAATATAAAACATTAAGCTAATATTAAGAAGATGATCATGGTTCTAGCTCATTTGAGAATTTTATCAAACACTAGTTGTGCATTAAGGTTTCAAGATCCCTTTAAGGAGGATTCCATCATCCCACAACCCAACCTTTACCATTTTTAGCTCAACAATCTTTCTACATCCTTTGATAACACATGCATGTAAAATAACCAACCCTCTTGCCCAGATATTATCTTGCTTATTATCCATTTCTACACAAAATTCGAAATTGAGGGTTAGGGTGTATAATCTTACCTCTAGGATGAAGACCTAGTGAGTTTCCCTTCTCAATCTTCCAAAACTTGGGCAAGAATTGAAGAACAATCATTGGAGAACACCTTCACTCTAGGGCACCCTCTCTCACTCTAAAATGTCAGATAATAGCTCAAAAATGACCCAAAGTGTATTTAACGAATAGGGTCGGGTTTTAAAAAACCTAAAAATAAAGCTCTGAAACAGGTTCTGCGGTCGCATATGCGACCGCATAGTGGTTATGTGGACCGCATACCGGTTGTATAATTGCTGCCAAAATGATCAAAAAGGCTGCCTGTGTATGCGGTCACTATGCGGTCATATAGTCGACCGCATAGTTGCATCCAACCAACCCAATTAACTGCCTCACTCTGTGGGCATTATATGGTCCGCAAAGTGATTCTGCGGTCGCATAATGGACTGTAGAAATGCACATTTCCACCAAAAAGTTTCTTTTACTTTTCAATGCATTGTTCAACCCAAAAAGTCCGAGCCGGCCTAGTCCTGCACCATGAAACATTATTTTCTTTGTAAATGTTACCGGAATTTATACTTAAGATCTTCGAAATTTTCCGGGGTGTTACATTCTCCCCTGTATAGGTTCATTCGTCCTCGAATGAGAGTAAATATCCGTCATTTGCATCTTATGCAACTCAGTTTATTTTGTACCATATTCGAGCAGCCCCATATGTGACTAACTCCCAAATTTTCCAAAAATGTTGCTAGAGTTTCCTTTGTAATTAGGCCTATCCACCTATCAGAGAGCACCAGAAACACATCCTAACAGCATATACATAATCTAGCAACGTAACATAATACAAAACAATACCAATTGTGGCCTCACAAGAAATTATATTACCAGAACAGAACACCCTTAACAACAAATGTAAATCATACATAATTCATAGAAATATCCCTCAGCAGTTTCATATAGAAAAACTCATAATTACATGGTTATTCGAATAAATAAGGATACTTTTTCTTCATTTCTTCTTCGGCCTCCCAAGTAGCCGCTTCAACCTGTTGGTTTCGCCATAGCACTTTCACGGGTGCAATTTCTTTGTTTCACAAATTTCGGACTTGCCGATCAATAATAGAAACTGGAATCTCTTCATAAGTCAATTCTTCATTTACCTCAATAGTCTCAACCGGAACAATGACTGTCGGGTCTCCAACTACTTTCTTTAACATAGACACGTGAAACACCAGGTGTACTAATGACATCTCGCATGGTAGCTCAAGCTTGTATGCTACCTCACTGATCCTCTGAATGATTTTGTATGGTCCAACATACCTCGGACACAATTTCCCTTTCTTACCAAATCGCATTACACCCTTCATGGGGGAAACTTTCTAAAATACCCAATCATTTTCTTTGAATTCCAAATATCTACGACAAATATCCGAATAGGATTTCTGACGACTCTGAGCAGTCTTCAACCGCTCCTTAATGATTTTAGCTTTTTCCATAGCTTGATGTACAAGGTCTGGCCCTATCAACTCTGCTTCACCAATTTAGAATCACCCAATGCGAGATCTATATCCCCAACCACATAAAGTCTCAAACGGTGCCATCTGAATGCTAGCATGATAGCTATTGTTGTACACAAATTCTATAAGTAGTAAATAATCATCCCAGCAACCTTTGAAATCTATCACACAAGCATGCAACATATCCTCAAGCGTTTGAATAGTCCGCTCTGCCTGCCCGTCAGTCTGCGGGTGAAAGGTTGTACTAAGATTCACTTGAGTACCCAAACCTTCCTGAAGTTTCTTCCAAAATTTACCAGTGAATTGTGCTCCCCGATCAGAAATGATGGAAACTAGAGTACCATGCAACCTGACTATTTCTTAGATATACAACTGAGCATACTGCTCCGCTATGTTGTTAGACTTAACTAGCAAAAAGTGTGCTGACTTCGTGAGTCGATCCACAATCACCCAAATTGAGTCACACTTGCACGGAGTGCTCTGTAATCCTACCACAAAGTCCATATTAATCATTTTCCATTTCCACAATGTAATTTCTATGTTTTGTGCCAACCTACAGGGCCTTTGGTGTTCGGCCTTCACCTGTTGACAATTTGGACATCTTTCCACAAAATCCGCTATATTTATCTTCATATCTTTCCACCAATAGACTTCCTTAAGTTCATGATTCATTTTTGTAGAACCTGGGTGCACAAAATACCTAGAAGTGTGAGCTTCAGTCAAAATTCTTTCACGGAGACCATCCACATTTGGAACACATAGTCGCCCTTAGTACCTTAGTGTACTATCATCCATCCCAAGAGAAAAGGCCAGGGTCTTATGTTTATGAATCCCCACTTTCAATTGCACCAACAATGGATCGTTGTATTGGTTATCTTTAACTTTCACAACAGGCGATGATTCGGCCCTATTTTGCACAATTACCCCTCCGTCACTAGAGTCCGCAAGACAAACTCCCAAACTAGACAATCGGCGAACTTCTTTGGCTAATGGCCTATGATATGCCTCCACGTGAGCCAAACTACCCATAGATTTCTGGCTAAGAGCATCTGCCACAACAGTGGCCTTTCCCGGATGATATAGAATATCGATGTCGTAGTCTTGAGTAACTCAAGCCATCTTCTCTGGCTTAGATTCAATTCCTTCTGTTTGAAAATATACTGAAGGCTCTTATGGTCCATGAATATATCAACATGGACCCTATATAAATAATGTCGCCAAATTTTCAATGAAAATACCACTGCCGCAAATTCTTTTCATGCTTCTTTAGTTGCCTAGAAGCATAAGATATCACCTTCCCATGTTGCATTAATACACACCTAATCCTGATTCTTGAAGCATCACAATATACCACAAATCCATCTATACCTTCTGGTAGAGTCAACATTGGCGTCGTAGTCAATCTTGCTTTCAATTCCTGGAAACTCCTTTCACAAGCATCTAACCATTGGAACTTAATTGCTTTCTACGTCAATTTAGTCAATGGAGAGGCAAGAGTAGAAAACCCCTATACAAACTTTCTGTAATACCCATCTAAGCCTAAGAAACTGCGAATCTCTGTTGGAGTTGTAGGCCTCGGCCAATTCTTCACAGCTGAAATATTCTGAGGATCAACCTTAATTCCCTCACTAGAAACTATATGACCCAAGAATATGACTGATTCAAGCCAAAATTCACATTTTGAAAACTTTGCATATAACTTGTGCTGATGCAGGGTTTGCATAACTCGATTCATAAGATCCATGAAGGCTGCTGGGGCATTTGTTAGCCCAAAAGACATCACAAGAAATTCATAATACCCATACCGGGTCCTAAAAGCTATTTTCGGAATGTCCCGCTCCCCGATCTTCAATTGGTGATACCCGGATTGTAAATCAATTTTGGAGAAGTACCTAGCACCTTGCAATTGGTCAAACAAGTCATTTATCCTTCGCAGTGGGTACTTATTTTTGATTGTTACCTTATTAAGCTGCTGATAGTCAATACACATACGTAGTGACCCATCTTTCTTTCTTACAAAGAGAACAGGTGCGCCCCAAGGCGACACACTAGGTCGGATGAAAACCTTTTCTAACAAATATTTCAATTGTTCCTTTAGCTCCTTTAATTATGTCGGTACCATTCTGTAGGGTGGAATAGATATAGGATGTGTGTCTGGCATCACATCAATCCCAAAATCAATCTCCCTGTCTGGTGGGATCCCAGGGAGTTCATCCGTAAATACTCCCGGAAATTCATTTACAACAAGCACGGACTCAAGTGTAGGTGCCTCAGCATCGGTGTCCGCAACCCAGACCAAATGGTAAATACATCCTTTGTTGATCATTTTCGTGGCCTTATGGTAAGAAATAAACCTACCATTCGGCACTACCTCATCACCCTTCCACTCAATAACTGGCTCATTTAGAAATTCAAACCTAACAGTTCTGGTTCGGCAATCAAGCTTGGCCAAACAAGAGTAAAGCAAATTCATCCCCATTATCATATCAAAATTGATCATTCTCAATTCAATAAGATCGGCCACGGTGCCCTGACCACGCAACGTGACAACACAATCCCTATAAACCCGTGCGGCCAAAATAGACTCACCAACTGAAGTAGATACAGAGAACGGCTCATAAAGATATTCTGGTTCTATCCCAAATTCCATAGCAACATAAGGTGTGACATATGACAAAGTGGAACCGGGATAAATGAGAGCATATACATTATGAATTTGGACAGTCAATATACCTGTGACAACATCTGAAGAAGCCTTTGATTCCCGACATCTCCGCATAGCATAAAATCTGTTGGGTCCTCCCGAATTCTGTGCACCACCCCTAGCTGTACCACGCCCCGCAGGTGCTGGGGTACCTCGAGCTGGAGGTGTTGCGGATGTAGTAGCTACAGAATTAGTTGGTTGTACCTCACCTCTGCCCATATTTGTGCTGGACGAGCAACAATCTCTCGGAATGTGACCCCGCAAACCACACCCATATTATACTGGTAGGTCCATGAAACAGGACCCAAAGTGCATCCTCCCACACTTAAGGCATGGGAGCCTCCGCTGCTGAAACCTTCTGTCGGGCCAACCCTGCTGGTGGGGTCCCTTGTTTCCCTAACTGGGTCCATATGACTGTGCACCCATCGAAGACTAGGCGAATGATTGGGATGGTCCTGATGATGCTCCCCTGATTGCTGACCTACCACTACCACCACCGGAAGAACCACCAAAGTTACCCGCGGACCGGGCCTTGCTGTTACTCTGACACTTAATTCTATTCTTCAATTTGCGGGTCTTTGTTGCATGAGCAAATGCCACCATCTTATGATAGTTCATATCGAAATTTAAGGCAGCTGTAGAGGCCTCATTTATAACCAAGGGGTTAAGGCCCTGAACAAACCGGCACACTCTAGCCTCCAAAGTGGGCAACATGTGAATAGCATACTTGAACAGGCGCGCAAACTCCATATGGTACTTCCACACATTTATACTACCCTGCTTCAAGCTTTCAAACTCAGCAGCATGAGCTGCCTTAGTTTTGGCAGGCAAGAAATGATCCATAAAGGCATCTGCGAACTCATCCCACCTTGCCGGAGGGCTTCCCTCCCCCACGCGATTCCTCCCACAATTCAAACCAAGAGTAGGCCACCCCTTTCAGGCGGTAGGAGGCCAATTCTACTCCCTCTGTCTCTGTAGCATGCATAACCCAAAGAGTTTTGTGTCTCTCATCAATGAAGTCCTGGGGTCCTCCTCGGGATCAGTACCAATAAACACTGGAGGATCTAATTGAAGAAACTTGTTCACCCTAGAACTAGCAGATTCCCCTGGATAACTGGAAGAAGTAGGCCCAACACTCGATCTTTGGGCCTGAGAAGCCACTAACTGTGTCAACATTTGTATGGCTCCCCTAATATCAATATCAAACACACCAGAATCGGAAGCTGGAGCTGGAGGTGGAACTGGAATATCAGTTGGAGGAACTGTCGCACCTTCTGTAGGTGTAGGGACAGGTGCGGTCTGATCAGTTATAGTAGAGATAGGAAGTGTAGTAACTGGAGGAATATTCTCACTCCTCGGGTGCTCACCCGCATCATCAATCATAGGGTCAACTGTCACTCCTGCGGTGACAATGGCTCTTTGGCCAGTTCTTGCCTTCTTCTTAGGTGTCATGTACTGAAAATTAGAGCAACGCATGAGTTAAAGAGGAACAATCTTACAACCAGCTTTATCGCACGATAAAGAACATGAAAGATGGGTATTATTCCTAAATGTCCATGTAGCATCCTAATTATAGATGTGCTCGACAACACATCAATAATTAGAACTCTACTAGACACGGCTCCGAGACATCCTAGGATACTTTAAAACATTAGGCTCTGATACCAAGTTTTTCATGCCCCAAAACCAAGGAGCGCGACCAGCGCTCAATCGAGTGAACCCGACTGAGCAAGCCTGTTAGATTTCATTCTACCCAAACTCATCCACAAATAGAGATAATACATATTTTCATTAATTAGACAAAATGGTATTCACGTCTACAATACCAATTTATTACCAATAGCTTCATCATTTTTAAAGTCTCAATGGACAAATAACACAACCACAACATAACATATTTTGTCTTCCCCAGCACCAATACACAACCCACACTATGTCTACGGAGCCGCTATAGATAAAGAAGATTACAATGATAATGTCGGCAACAAGGCCCCGGCTATACCTCAACAATAATAAATAAAGAAAAAAAGATATATGTGCCCGAAATGAAGTGGGGCTCACTAAGTTAGTTGGGAAGAAGGTGTACTGCTATCACTGATCAATGTCTCTTGCTGTGGACCACCTGCATCCATTTAAAGATGCATCAACCCCGAAAAAAGGGATGTTAGTACCGTCAAATAGTACTAGTATGAAAACTAAACACCAATTTAAGAATTTAGAAATACAAGATAATTATGATGAACCAGTGCGACAATAGAATAATAAAGATAACCGTCTCAACCATAGCAAGCTTATTAAAACCTATCAACAACATTTATAGGATTTAAGATGAGATCCTCTATAACCATCTTCACACAAAACGGCCCCGCCGCCTCACCCGATGTATGCAGGTGAACATGTACGTACAATATCACAACTCTAATAAAGCGGCCCTGCCACCTCACCCCAATGTATACGGGTGGCTATATAACCACAATACCAAGAAGTTACACAAAATGGCTACGCCACCTCACCCCAATGTATGCGGATGGTGGTGCCACAACAATTCCAATACTATACACAAAGCGGTCGTACCGCCTTACCCCCAATGTAAGCGGGTGAAGGTACAGTCCCACAATATCATAATCCCTACACAAAGCGGTCATGCCGCCTCACCCCAATGTATATGCGGGTGGAGGTGTATCACAATCACAATCTCTATACCATAATCCCCACACAAAGCGGTCATGTCGCCTCACTCCAATGTATACGGGTGGAAGTGTATCATAATCACAATCGCTACACAACTTGGCATAATACCTTTCACATAAATCACTACTAGAAATTATAACATTTAGATACGTAATCCATAGTTTGGGACACATCCTCAATTTATAATGCAATATGATAAGAGCATTTGAAATACGAATTGAACATATATCTTTATCACAAAACTTATAGGAATACTCGATTTATAATCAACATCTCGGAAATCACAAGGATAATGAGAATTCCAACTCTTAAAGAAGAGTTTAGCCAACATACCTCACTTGAGCTTCCTTACACTCTAAATGTTCCGGATATCTTAGCAACTTCAATCTATTTTAGAAATATAATAAATTAAACTAAAATTAGGAAGATGATCATGGTTCTAGCTCATTTGAGCATTTTATCAAACACTAGATGTGCATTAAGGTTTCAAGATCCTTTTATGGAGGATTCCATCATCCCACAACCCAACCTTTACCATCTTTTGCTCAACAATCTTTCTACATCCTTTGATTACACATGCATGCAAAATAACCAACCCTCTTGCCCAGAAATTATCTTGCTTATTATCCATTTCTACACAAAATTTGAAATTGAGGGTTAGGATGTAGAATCTTACCTCTAGGATGAAGACCTAGTGAGTTTCCCTTCTCAATCTTCTAAAACTTGGGCAAGAATTGAAGAACAATTATTTTAAAACACCTTCTCACTCTAGGGTACCCTCTCTCACTCTAAAATGTCAGATAATAGCTCAAAAATGACCTAAAGGTGTATTTAACGAATAGGGTCGGGTTTTAAAAAACCCAAAAATGAAGCTTCGGAACAGGTTCTGCGGTCGCATATGCGATTGCATAGTGGTTATGTGGACCGCATACCGGTCGCATAATTGCTGACAAAATGATCAAAAAGGTTGCATGTGTATGCGGTTACTATGCGGTTGCATAGTCGACCGCATAGTTGCATCCAACCAACCCAATTAACTGCTTCACTCTGCGGGCATTATGCGGTCCGCAAAGTGATTCTGTGGTCGCATAATGGACTGCAGAAATGCACATTTCAACCAAAAAGTTTCTTTTACTTTTTAGTGCATTGTTCAACCCAAAATATCCGAGCCGGCCTAGTCCTGCACCATGAAACATTATTTTCTTTGTAAATTTTACCGGGCTTTATACTTAAGATCTTCGAAATTTTCTGAGGTGTTACATTCTCCCCCGCTTAGGATCATTCGTCCACGAATGAGGGTAAATATCCGTCATTAGCATCTTATGCAACTCAGTTTATCTCGTACCATATTCGAGCAGCCCCATATTTGACTAACTCCCAAAATTTCCAAAACTTTCGCTAGAGTTTCCTTTGTAATTAGGCCTATCCACCTGTCAAAGAGCCCCAAAAACACATCCTAACAGCATATACATAATCCAACAATGTAACATAATACAAAACAACACCAATTGTGGCCTCACAAGCAATTATATTACCAGAACGGAACACCCTTAAAGTCAAATGTAAATCATACATAATTCATAGAAATATACCTCAGCATTTTCATATGGCACAACTCATAATTACATGGTTATTCAAATAAATAAGAATACTTTTTCTTCATTTCTTCTTCGGCCTCCCAAGTAGCCTTTTCAACCTGTTGGTTTCGCCAAAGCACTTTCACGGGTGCAATTTCTTTGTTTCACAAATTTCGGACTTGCCGGTCAATAATAGAAACTGGAATCTCTTCATAAGTCAATTCTTTATTTACCTCAATAGTATCAACCGGAACAATGACTGTCGGTCTCCAACTACTTTCTTTAACATAGACACGTGAAACATCGGGTGTACTAATGACATCTCGGGTGGTAGCTCAAGCTTGTATACTACCTCACCAATCCTCTAAATGATTTTGTACGGTCCGACATACCTCGAACTCAATTTTCCTTTCTTACCAAATCGCATTACACCCTTCATGGGGGAAACTTTCAAAAAATACACAGTCATTTTCTTTGAATTCCAAGTATCTACGACGAACATCCAAATAGGATTTCTGACGACTCTGAGCAGTCTTCAACTTATCCTTAATGATTTTAACTTTTTCCATAGCTTGATGCACAAGGTCTGGCCCTATTAACTCTGCTTCCCCAATTTAGAACCACCGAATGCGAGATCTATATCCCCTACCATATAAAGCCTCGAACGGTGCCATCTGAATGCTAGCATGATAGCTATTGTTGTACACAAATTCTATAAGTGGTAAATAATCATCCTAGCTACCTTTGAAATCTAGCACACAAGCATGCAACATATCCTCAAGCGTTTGAATAGTCCGCTCTGCCTGTCCGTCAGTCTACGGGTGAAAGGCTATACTATGATTCACTTGAGTACCCAAACCTGCTGAAATTTCTTCCAAAATTAGCAGTGAATTGTGCTCCCCGATCAGAAATGATGGAAACTGGAGTGCCATGCAACCTGACTATTTCTTTGATATACAACTGAGCATACTGCTCCGCTGTGTTGGTAGACTTAACTGGCAAAAAAGTGTGCTGACTTCGTGAGTCGATCCACAATCACCCAAATTGATTCACACTTGCGCTGAGAGTGCGGTAATCCTACCACAAAGTCCATATTAATCATTTCCCATTTCCACATTAGAATTTCTATGTTTTGTTCCAACCCACGAGCCTTTGGTGTTCGACCTTCACCTGTTGACAATTTGGACATCTTTCCATAAAATCTGATACATTTATCTTCATATCATTCCACCAATAGACTTCCTTAAGATCATGATACAGTTTTGTAGATATTGGGTGCACCGAATACCTAGAAGCATGAGCTTCAGTCAAAATTCTATCACGGAGACCATCCACATTTGGAACACATAATCGCCCTTAGTACCTTAGTGTACTATCATCCATGCCAAGAGAAAAGGCCATGGTCTTATGTTTATGATCCCCCCTCTCAATTGCACCGACAATGGATCGTTGTATTGGTTATCTTTAACTTTCACAACAAGCGATGATTCAGCCCTATTTTGCATAATTACCCCTCCGTCACTAGAGTCCGCAAGACGAACTCCCAAACTAGACAATCGGTGAACTTCTTTGGCTAACGGCCTATGATATGCCTCCACGTGAGCCAAACTACCCATAGATTTCCGGCTAAGAGCATCTGCCACAACAGTGGCCTTTCCCGGATGATATAGAATATCGATATCGTAGTCTTTGAGTAACTCAAGCCATCTTCTCTGTCTTAGATTCAATTCCTTCTGTTTGAAAATATATTGAAGGCTCTTATGGTCCATGAATATATCAACATGGACCCCATATAAATAATGTCGCCAAATTTTCAATGCAAATACCACTGCCGCAAGTTCTAAATCATGTGTTGGATAGTTCTTTTCATGATTCTTTAGTTACATAGAAGCATAAGCTATCACCTTCCCATGTTGCATTAATACACACCTAAGCATGATTGTTGAAGCATCACAATATACCACAAATCCATCTATACCCTCTGGTAGAGTCAACACCGGCGTTGTAATCAATCTTGCTTTCAATTCCTGGAAACTCCTTTCACAAGCATCTGACCATTGGAACTTAATTGCCTTCTGCGTCAATTTAGTCAATGGAGAGGCAAGAGTAGAAAATCCCTCCACAAACTTTCTGTAATACCCAGCTAAGCCTAAGAAACTACGAATCTCTGTTGGAGTTGTAGGCCTCGGCCAATTCTTCACAGCTGAAATTTTCTGAGGATCAACCTTAATTCCCTCACTAGAAACTACATGACCCAGGAATATGACTGATTCAGGCCAAAATTCACATTTTGAAAACTTTGCATATACCTTGTGCTGATGCAGGGTTTGCAGAACTACCCTGATATGATCGGCATGGTCCTCCTGACTTTGTGAATATACAAGAATATCGTCAATGAACACTATCATGAAGGAGTCTAGGAATGGCTTAAAAACGCGATTCATAAGATCCATGAAGGATACTGGGGCATTTGTTAGCCCAAAAGACATCACCAGAAATTCAAAATGCCCATACCGGGTCCTAAAAGCTGTTTTCGGATTGTCCCGCTCCCTGATCTTCAATTGGTCTTACCCGGATCGTAAATCAATTTTGGAGAAGTACCTAGCACCTTGCAATTGGTCAAACAAGTCATCTATCCTTCGCAGTGGGTACTTATTTTTGATTGTTACCTTATTAAGTTGCCGATAGTCAATACACACACGTAGTGACCCATCTTTCTTTCTTACAAAGAGAACAGGTGCGCCCCAAGGCGACATACTAGGTCGGATGAAAACCTTTTCTAACAAATCTTTCAATTGTTCCTTTAGCTCCTTTAATTCTGCCGGTGCCATTCTGTAGGGTGGAATAGATATAGGATGTGTGTCTGGGATCACATCAATCCCAAAATCAATCTCCCTGTCTGGTGGGATCCCAGGGAGTTCATCCGAAAATACTCCCGGAAATTCATTTACAACAAGCACGGACTCAAGTGTAGGTGCCTCAGCATCGGTGTCCGTAACCCGGACCAAATGGTAAATACATCCTTTGTTGATCATTTTCGTGGCCTTAAGGTAAGAAATAAACCTACCATTCGGCACTACATCATCACCCTTCCACTCAATAACTGGCTCATTTAGAAATTCAAACCTAACAGTTCTGGTTCGGCAATCAAGCTTGGCAAAACAAGAGTAAAGCCAATTCATCCCCATTATCACATCAAAATCGATCATTCTCAATTCAATAAGATCGGTCACGGTGCCCCGACCACACAATATGACAACACAATCCCTATAAATCCACGCGGACAAACTAGACTCACCAACCAGAGTAGATACAGAGAACGACTCATAAAGCTGTTCTGGTTCTATCCCAAATTCCATAGCAATATAAGGTGTGACATATGACAAAGTGGAACCAGGATCAATGAGAGCATATACATCATGAGATTGGACAGTCAATATACCTGTGACAACATCTAGAGAAGCTTCTGATTCCCAACGTCTCCGCATAGCACAAAATCTATTGGGTCCTCCCGAATTCTATGCACCACCCCTAGCTGCACCACACCCCGCAGGTGCTGGGGTACCTCGAGCTGGAGGTGTTGTGGATGTAGTAGCTGCAGAATTAGCTGGCTATGCCGCGCCTCTGCCCATATTTCTGCGGGACGAGCAACAATCTCTCGGAATGTGACCCCGCAAACCACACCCATATTATACTGGTAGGTCCATGAAATAGGACCCAGAGTGCATCCTCCCACACTTAAGGCATGGGAGCCTCCACTGCTGAAACCTTCTGTCGGGCCGAACCTGCTGGTGGGGTCCCTTGTTGCCTTGACTTGGTCCATATGACTGTGCACCCATCGAAGACTGGGCGAATGATTAGGATGGTCCTGATGACGCTCCACTTAATGTTGACCTACCACTACCACCACCGGAAGAACCACCAAAGTTGCCCGCGGACCGGGCCTTGCTGTTACTCTGACGCTCATTTCTATTCTTCAATTTGCGGGTCTCTGTTGTTTGCGCAAATTCCACCATCTTATGATAGTTCATATTGGAATTTAAGGCAGTTGTAGAGGTCTCATTGATAACCACGGGGCTAAGGCCCTGTACAAACCGGCGCACTCTAGCCTCGAAAGTGCGCAACATGTGAATAGCATATTTGGACAGGCGCGCAAACTCCATATGGTACTCCCACACATTCATACCACACTGCTTCAAGCTTTCAAACTCAGCTGCACGAGCTGCCTTAGTTTCAGCAGGCAACAAATGATCCATAAAGGCATCTGTGAACTCACCCCACCTTGCCGAAGGGCTTCCCTCCCCACGGGATTCCTCCCACAACTCAAACCAAGAGTAGGCCACCCCTTTCAGGTGGTAGGAGGCCAATTCTACTCCCTCCGTCTCTGTAGCATGCATAACCCAGAGAGTTTTTTGCATCTCATCAATAAAGTCCAGGGGGTCCTCCTCGGGATCAGTACCAATAAACACTGGAGGATCTAATTGAAGAAACTTGTTCATCCTAGAACTAGCAGATTCCCCTGGATAACTGGAAGAAGTAGGCCCAACACTCGATCTTTGGGCCTGAGAAGCCACTAACTGTGTCAACATTTGTATGGCTCCCCTAATATCAATATCAGACACACCAGAATCGGAAGCTGGAGCTGGAAGTGGAACTGGAATATCAGTTGGAGGAACTGTCACACCTTCTGTAGGTGTAGGGACAGGTGCGGTCTGATCAGTTGTAGTATAGTCAGGAAGTGTAGTAACTGGAGGAATATTCTCACTCCTCGGGTGCTCAACCGCATCATCAATCATAGGGTCAACTGTCACTCCTCGGGTGCTCAACCGCATCATCAAAATTAGAGCAACGTAGGAGTTAAAGGAGGAACAATCTTACAACCAGCTTTATCGCACGATTAAGAACATGAAAGAAGGATATTATTCCTAAATGCCCATGTAGCATCCTAATTATAGATGTGTTAGACAACACATCGATAATTAAAACTCTACTAGACACGGCTCCGAGACATCCGAGGATACTTTAAAACCTTAAGCTCTGATACCAAGTTTGTCACGCCCCAAAACCAAGGAGCGCGACCAGCGCTCAATCGAGTGACCCGACTGAGCAAGCCTGTTATATTTCATTCTACCCAAACTCATCCACAAATGGAGATAATACATATTTTCATTAATTAGACAAAATGGTGTTCACGTCTACAATACCAATTTATTACCAATAGCTTCATCATTTTTAAAGTTTCAATGGACAAGTAACACAACCACAACATAACATATTTTGTCTTCCCCAGCACCAATACACAACCCACACTATGTCTACGGAGCCTCTATAAATAAAGAAGAGTACAATGATAATGCCGGCAACAAGGCCCCAACTATACCTCAACCATAATAAATAAAGAACAAAAGATACATGACCCCGGAATGAAGTGGGGCTCACCAAGTCAGCTGGGAAGAAGGTGTACTACTATCACTGATCAATGTCTCCTATTGTGGAACCACCTGCATCTATTTAAAGATGCAGCGCCCCCGGCAAAAGGGACGTTAGTACTATCGAATAGTACTAGTATGAAAACTAAACACCAATTTAAGAATTTAGAAATACAAGATAATTATGATGAACCAGTGCGGCAATAGAATAATAAAGATAACCGTCTCAACCATAGCAAGCTTAATAAAACCTATCAACGACATTTATAGGATTTAACATGAGATCCTATATAACCATCTTCACACAAAGCGGCCCCACCGCCTCACCCGATGTATGCAGGTGAAGATGTACGTACAATACCACAACTCTAATAAAGCGGCCCTGCCGCCTCACCCCAATATATATGGGTGGATATATAACCACAGTACCAAGAACATACACAAAACGGCTACGCCGCCTCACCCCAATGTATGCGGATGGTGGTGCCACAACAATACCAATACTATACACAAAGCGATCGTACCGCCTCACCCCAATGTAAGCGGGTGGAGGTGCAATCCCTAAATAATATAATCCCTACACAAAGAGGTCATGCCGCCTCACCCCCAATGTATATGCGGGTGGAGGTGTATCACAATCGCAATCTCTATACCATAATCCCCACAAAAAGCGGTCATGTCGCCTCACCTTAATGTATGCGGGTGGAGGTGTATCATAATCACAATCTCTACACAACTTGGCATAATACCTTTCACATAAATCACGACTAGAAATTATAACATGTAAAGGATTCCATCATCCCACAACCCAACCTTTACCATTTTTAGCTCAACAATCTTTCTACACCCTTTGATAACACATGCATATAAAATTACCAACCCTCTTGCCCAGAAATTATCTTGCTTATTATCCATTTCTACACAAAATTCAAAATTGAGGGTTAGGGTGTAGAATCTTACCTCTGGGATGAAGACCAAGTGAGTTTCCCTTCTCAATATTCCAAAACTTGGGCAAGAATTGAAGAACAATTATTGGAGAACATCTTCTCACTCCATGGCACCCTCTCTTACTCTAAAATGTGAGATAATAGGTCAAAAATGACCCAAAGAGTATATTTAACGAAATAGGGTCGGATTTTAAAATAACCAAAAATGAAGCTCTGGAACAGGTTTTGCGGTCGCATATGCGACCGCATAGTGGTTATGCGGACCGCATACCGGTCGCATAATTGCTGACAAAATCATCAAAAAGGCTGCATGTGTATGCGATCACTATGCGGTCCGCATAACTGTTATGCGGTCGCATAGTCGACCGCATAGATGCATCCAACTAACCCAATTAACTGTCTCACTTTGCGGCCATTATGCGGTCCACAGAGTGATTTTGCGGTCACATAATAGACCGTAGAATGCACATTTTTGCCAAAAAGTTTCTTTTACTTTCCGGTGCATTGTTCAACCCAAAAAGTCCGAGCCGCGGCGAGCTTGCGAGTCCGGCGTCATGAAATATTATTTTGTTTTGTAAATTTTATCGAGCTTTACACTTAAGTACTTCGAAATTTTCCAGGGTGTTACACATACTGTGCTAGACCTTACCTTATAAATCCTATTGAGGCATAATAAACCTCATCTACTAGCAAGCATGAAGAAAATATGAACTGGAAAGAACTAAGTATTCTATGATCATCATAGAGTTTATAACATACCCTGTGATGATATTACAAATGATGATACTTAGAAACTGATAAAACAAAATAAGGTAAATATGATAAGTGCTTACAAGTAACCTAAGAGTCTAACCGGTCAAATACCATATATAAAACCATGTACATACTCTTCACCTCGTGTACGTCTTTCACATAATTCAAATAATACAATCGGCCCAAATCCTAAGGGTAGTCCTCCCC
>AWOL01S0074589.1:49563-79739 GCA_000715115.1 Nicotiana otophora | reverse complement strand
TAGCACTAGTAAATTTCAACTCAAATACTTAAATTAACATGGATGAACCCAAACTCAAATGAACACTTTAGTGTATTGGTAAGGAGGTGCACCTTCTACCTTTTAATTAGGGGTTCGATCCCCTATTATTTCTTCTTTTAAATCATAATTTAATTAATAAATAGGGTTAAATTCTCATGCTCTGCCGATTTTTATAATTAAATACACTTTTTGTATTTTTTTTTTCTCCCTTTTATATTGGTTACATATTTTTTTATGTCCTTCTCTTTTTAGTCTTCGTTTTGACCTTCAAAATTCCTAAACTAAAAATACATCTCTCAGATACTCTATCGAAAACTCTATCTTTGGCGCTCGTAGTGCACCCATATTTTTAAAATCCTGGATACACTCTGCTTATAAGCAAGAATCATGGCAGTAATAAATGGCATAATTTAAAGAAATTAAAAGATTTTGGATGGAAGGGAATATCTAGGTCATAATAAAATGATCTCAAAAATATCTTTTGGAGTTATTCCTATTGATATTATTATTTTTATTCGATTTAGCAATAAAGTTTCACAACTTTATCAAAACCTTTGTATGCGAAAGTGGTCCTGGATTAGTTGGTAATATGCAACTTGTTGCCTCTCATGTTTTTGAAAAGGCAAAATAATTCTCCTGAAAAACATGTCAAACGTGGTCAGTGGTATAACATACGTACATTATATTTTGTCGATCACAATATAGTTATAACATTGTTTTGTTCTTTTTGTTATGGTTTGTGACCTCTCAGAAAAATTGTTGCTGAATACGGACAAGAAGTAGTGAAACTTTGTGAAAGAATATTGAAGATTTTATCCTTAAACCTAGGATTAGATGAGGATTATCTACACCATAAGTTTGGAGGGGACAGTGAAAGAGGTGCATGTTTAAGGGCAAATTTTTACCCCAAGTGTCCACAACCAGACTTAACACTAGGCCTCTCTTCGCACTCTGATCCTGGTGGCATGACCCTTCTCCTCCCTGATATTGACGTCGCCGGCCTCCAAGTCCGCCGTGGCAATAACTGGTTAACCGTTAAACCAGTTCCTAATGCCTTCATTGTCAACATTGGAGATCAAATTCAGGTATATATGTCTCCCTTCTTTTCATTTCTCTAGGTAAAATAAATAAAGTGACTTGGGATCCCATAACATGCACTTCCTCTATGACACACTTTTCTTTTTTTATAAAAATTAAACACTTTTTTGACACATGTTGTTATCAGAAATCAAATACATATGTAATTACATCAAAAGTCATTTCAAATTTACACATTACTAACAAGATTATCTATGATTACATAATTATTTTCTAGGGAAGGACCTTTAAAAAAAGTCTCTGTTTTTGAATATGGTTGTTCTTTATTTTTATTTTTTTTGTACAAGTTACGAGCGTTGATTTGATAATGGCCGCAGGTATTAAGCAATGCAATGTACAAGAGTGTAGAGCACAGAGTAATCGTCAATTCGGCCAAAGAACGTGTTTCCTTAGCATTCTTCTTCAATCCAGGAGGTGACAAACTCATTAAACCTGCAGATGAGCTTGTGACAGAGGACCGGCCGGCGTTATATTTTCCGACGACGTTCAATAAGTACCGAGCTTTAATTAGAACTAAGGGACCTTGTGGCAAATCTCAAATTGAATCACTAAAATCTCCAAGATAATTAATTAGCTTTTATCTTTAAGAAGTTACTGTGTGTATATGCCAATTGGTAAAGTATATTAACACGGTAACTGCCCTGTATCAGCAGCTGGCTGTGTTTTTCCTTTCTATTGCAATAATATTAATTAAGACAATATGCACTGTAGTATTAATTCTCATGTATCTTTCGTCCTTTAGCCAAATTGTATTCATCAGCTTCTCTAAGCTTTTGTTTTTGCTAATTAAATGCGAAATAAAATTAAAGCAGGAAGTTTAAGGAGGTTCAGTACACAAGGGAACTAATCGTGTTGATTCAGTCCCATAAAAGTCTTTGTATAAATATAATAAGTAGAAAACACAAATAAAAATAAACTACTTATAAGAGTTGTGTTGACTTGAGCGGTTTTGGTTTTGATGATTGACAAATAAACACATGCATGAACCAGGTCCATGGACAGTGTACACAAATGACGGACAAAATCAAGCAAAAGGCATGCACGTGAAAGGGATAAGTATAAGTGGTTATTTCTGATAATCCCTGAACGAAAATGTTGCATATTTGATAAGGAGCAAGACTCCTTACTCTTGAAGACTCTATCCAAGATAAGGAAAGAGTTAGAACAAGTTGAAGATAACTAGAACTCTTCCACCAATGAAGAGTATAGCATTAGACTTCTAGTTAATCCTTATTCTACTAACTCTATAAATATCTGTTTTGTTCTCTTTTACATGGGATGCACACATACTGAAATTAAGCACGAATTGATAGCAAAATAACAAGGCATTTTTTGAGTAATTCTTGTGAGATTTAAGAGTGCAATCCTGAAGCTACAGGAACCAGATTGAATAACCAGCTCCATAAAGAGTTTTATGTGTCTTTCTTTATTTCTAGTTCAAAGTGTAGTAGGCGTTTTGAGTTGTACCTTTCAGCTTTCTAAGAAGCAAATTGTACTAGGTATCTAAGTTGTATTTTTCAAGTTAGAGTTAACTTGAAGTAGTCGCAACAGCCTGTGGCATGTTGCTATAAGGGTTAGAGTTAATCCTTAGATTTGCAAGAGGTTGTAAACTCTAGTTGTATTGTTCAAGTTAGAATTAACTTGAAAAAGTCGCAACAACTTGTGGCTGGTTGCTACAAGGGTTAGAGGTAATCCTTGGGTTTGCAAGAGTTTGTAAACTTTGTTGTTGGCTCAGAATTGTAGTGAAGTGTTTGAGAAAAATCCTACTGGGTAGTAGGTCATGGTTTTTTTTACCTTTTGAGCTGGGTATTTTTCACGTAAAAATCATTGTGTTCTTTACTTTCTGCATTATTTATTCCGTAACTGTAGTGCAAGGAACGCATAGAATAACCAGGTCCTTTGATAATCTAGTGCACATAAAAATCAGGTACCACACAAATCACCCCCATCTTGTGTGGTATTGAAGTATAAAACAACAAGTTGAATATTCTTAAGGATATGAGGCCTTTTGGGAAAAACTATGCAGGTTTGGCCCAAAGCAGATTATATCATACCATGTTACGAGTATCTTTGAACCGTTTTAACCCAACAATTGGTATCAGAGCCAATGGTTTGACGGGATAGAGAAGGTGGAGTGTAGCGTGGGAGCCTGGTTTAGTACTTTTGCCCGTCTACAGACTAGTTTATGGCCTTTACTCGTAACTTTGGAGACCCATACACAACCTGCTTCAATGACCATAATTACTCGGATCATGTGGGTGACATTCTGTTAACATCATTAGCCCATGAATAGTGATGGGTCATATGAAACTTAATTGGGCTATTTTCACTTTTAACCCACGCCATAAACTATTTACATTCGATAGCCGAAAAAGTGTATAAAATCTATATAATTTTTGTACATATATACAAATAAATATACAAAAAATATAACGGGTATTATTTTGAGAGCAGTTATACATTGTCATTTTCCCAACTTAGTTCAAAAGGGATAGCAATTTTCATAAAGCACTAGAGTTTAGAGCCTTGTAAATATAATTTGCGTAATTACTATTCCTAGATATTGTTGAGTTGTTATTAGCTTGCATCACTTGTATTCAAATATGAAAAGAATACAACCTGTGTCAACTGTATTTGTTCGTGCAACGAGTACAACCTGTATCAACTGTATTTGTTCACACAATTGTATTCATTTGTGTAACGAATACAACATGTATAACCAAGACGAAATACAAGGATGTAAACAAATGATACAACTTGTATCAACTGTATACATGAGAGAATACAAAGGATACAACCAGTATCAATTGTGTTCGTTCGCGCAACGAATACAATTAAGGTGAAATACAAAAAAATAAAATGCTCTTTTTGAGAATCGAACTCAAGCTGACCTCTGCTAATTAAGCAAGGACCTTTAACCAACTGAGCTATGAGCTTGTTGCTCTCTTGTTTTAATTCAAAATAATTAATCTTTTATTTCATGGATTTGTTAGAAAATTCAAATGTAGCTACGAATGGTAAATTTGCTGAAAGTATAACTACGAATGATAAATATTGTATAAATATTTGACGTGTCGTGTAATTTTTCCTACTTTTAATGCTATAAGATCTTTCGGGGAAATCTACGCGGGCTTGACTTAAAATGGACAACATCACATCATGTTAAGATTGTCGTTGATCTGTTTTAGTCCAAAGGGTAGAGTCCCAAAAACAACGTCTTCTTCCGCTAACCCATACGAGTCCGAGGTGCTCCCATAGTTGGCTATGGAAATTCTAATATTTTCTTTTTTCTCCCTTAAATTTTTATTACCTAATTAGGGTTTGTGTAAGAATTGTTTTGCACATTTCGGTCACTTTCCTTGGTGAAAATTATTCATCCCATCAATATATAGATAGATGGTACACTCCTAATTGTTAATTTTTAGTCCTAATTGTTCATTTTATAATNTTTATGTGTCTTTCTTTATTTCTAGTTCAAAGTGTAGTAGGCGTTTTGAGTTGTACCTTTCAGCCTTCTAAGAAGCAAATTGTACTAGGTATCTAAGTTGTATTTTTCAAGTTAGAGTTAACTTGAAGTAGTCGCAACAGCCTGTGGCATGTTGCTATAAGGGTTAGAGTTAATCCTTAGGTTTGCAAGAGGTTGTAAACTCTAGTTGTATTGTTCAAGTTAGAATTAACTTGAAAAAGTCGCAACAACTTGTGGCTGGTTGCTACAAGGGTTAGAGGTAATCCTTGGGTTTGCAAGAGTTTGTAAACTTTGTTGTTGGCTCAGAATTGTAGTGAAGTGTTTGAGAAAAATCCTACTGGGTAGTAGGTCATGGTTTTTTTACCTTTTGAGCTGGGTATTTTTCACGTAAAAATCATTGTGTTCTTTACTTTCTGCATTATTTATTCTGTAACTGTAGTGCAAGGAATGCATAGAATAACCAGGTCCTTTGATAATCTAGTGCACATAAAAATCAGGTACCACACAAATCACCCCCATCTTGTGTGGTATTAAAGTATAAAACAACAAGTTGAATATTCTTAAGGGTATGAGGCCTTTTGGGAAAAACTATGTAGGTTTGGCCCAAAGCATACTATATCATACCATGTTACGAGTATCTTTGAACCGTTTTAACCCAACAATTGGTATCAGAGCCAATGGTTTGACGGGATAGAGATGGTGGAGTGTGGCGTGGGAGCCTAGTTTAGTACTTTTGCCCGTCTACAGACTAGTTTATGGCCTTTACCCGTAACTTTGGAGACCCATACACAACCTGCTTCAATGACCATAATTACTCGGATCATGTGGGTGACATTCTGTTAACATCATTAGCCCATGAATAGTGATGGGTCATATGAAATTTAATTGGGCTATTTTCACTTTTAACCCACGCCATAAACTATTTACATTCGATAGCCGAAAAAGTATATAAAATCTATATAATTTTTGTACATATATACAAATAAATATACAAAAAATATAACGGGTATTATTTTGAGAGCAGTTATACATTGTCATTTTCCCAACTTAGTTCAAAAGGGATAGAAATTTTCATAAAGCACTAGAGTTTAGAGCCTTGTAAATATAATTTGCGTAATTACTATTCCTAGATATTGTTGAGTTGTTATTAGCTTGCATCACTTGTATTCAAATATGAAAAGCATACAACCTGTGTCAACTGTATTTGTTCGTGCAACGAGTACAACCTGTATCAACTGTATTTGTTCACACAATTGTATTCATTTGGGTAACGAATACAACATGTATAACCAAGGATGTAAACAAATGATACAACTTGTATCAACTGTATACATGCGAGAATACAAAGGATACAACCAGTATCAATTGAATTCGTTCGCGCAACGAATACAATTAAGGTGAAATACAAAAAAATAAAATGCTCTTGTTGAGAATCGAACTCAAGCTGACCTCTGCTAATTAAGCAAGGACCTCTAACCAACTGAGCTATGAGCTTGTTGCTCTCTTGTTTTAGTTCAAAACAATTAATCTCTTGTTTCGTGGATTTGTTAGAAAAATCAAATGTAGCTACGAATGGTAAATTTGCTGAAAGTATAACTACGAATGATAAATAATGTGTAAATATTTGATGTGTCGTGTAATTTTTCCTACTGTTAATGCTATAAGATCTTTCGGGGAAATCTACGCGGGCTTGACTTAAAATCGACAACATCACATCATGTTAAGATTGTCGTTGGGCTGTTTTAGTCCAAAGGGTAGAGTCCCAAAAACAACGTCTTCTTCCGCTAACCCATACGAGTCCGAGGTGCTCCCATAGTTGGCTATGGAAATTCTAATATTTTCTTTTTTCTCCCTTAAATTTTTATTACCTAATTAGGGTTTGTGTAAGAATTGTTTTGCGCATTTCGGTCACTTTCCTTGGTGAAAATTATTCATCCCATCAATATATAGATAGATGGTACACTCCTAATTGTTAATTTTTAGTCCTAATTGTTCATTTTATAATCTATTTGTTGGCAATGGTCAATTGGTAATATTCAACTTGTACTCCTTCTCCCTCTTATCTCCTCTCACCTTAAAAAGAAAATAAAATGAATCAATATATACGTCAATCTATTTCATTGTGACATCTGACATTTTGTTAATTTTACTATCTATTGGCATACGTCAAAAATCACTTTATCTAATTAATTAGACACGTAATCTTACGATGTTCACTATAGTCAAAGTAACCATTTCAGTTTAAAAGATTATTTAGATAAGATTCAAATTTGATAGGCATAGACGACAACATAATATTTCTCGGCCCTTTCAAAATATCTACATCATATTTTGCTTGCTAATTTTACTACTCCAAAAAAAGTGATTCAATTGTTTCGACATCCAGCTTTTTAAAGAAAAAATCTAGGAGTTTGAGTGGAGGTAACATTTTGAAATTGACAGTAGTTACAAGTCAAATTAAGAAAGCCTTGATTCGATTTCAAAATTGTTTTGAATAGTAGAAAATCAGTTGACAATTTAGGTACTAATACACGTTTACTAGAGTTGTCAAAGTACAGCACAGCACAGTCCAATTAGATGCTAGTTTTAGTGATAACTAATGTCTCTTTCACTTTTAGCAACTTCACTTTTCTTTTATAATCTCTAGCCAATTTTGCCGAAACCAAACATAGTGGCCTTTAAATTCTACCCACACAAAACATTTAGCACATGTTAAATTTTTTCATTGAATTGTATATTTTGTACTTACAGTCAAAGCAAGTTACCTACTACAATGGGGTTGGAATTGGATAGTGCACGCGTGCTTTATATGACTTTGCTACACCTTTTTAATTTTTGGACTTAAAGTAAACTATAAGCTTATATTTTCTAGCCGTAGTTGATATGACATTGACACTCGCATGAGATAAAATCTACGACTCTCATAGCCACAAAGGAAGGTCTAATAGACATTCTGATCAATTGTTGTAATATTAATAAAAAAGAATACTAATTCCAATTAGTCTTTTTAATGCAAATATTTTGTGTCGACCAGAATAATCATCGAACCTTAAACTCAGAGTCGGACCCAGGATTTGAGTGCAGCGGGGGCACCGCTATCTTTGATATAGGTATGTCAGCTAATACCGACAAAATTTGACGCACTAACTCCTTGAAAACTTAATGAATATGAGTCAGTGGCCGAAAAGATGTTCAAAAATATAAAAAAACTTAGTCAAATAAGATCAAGATTAAAGGTCTATTAAGCAATCCAAGCAGAATCTCAGTCACTGTCGTTGAATCGATAGATTTTTGCTACTTTGCCGAAGTGATTCTTGAAAGTAGAAGGATTTTTGGAGTTTTTAATTACTGTTTTGGAGAAAATTTTGGTGAATTACTTAATTTTATACATGTCAAGAAAGTGATAATGCATATAAACTTTGATATAAGGATAAAAAGGTGATTGGCTTTTTGTACTTAATTTTATACATGTCAAGAAAGTGATAATGCATATAAACTTTGATATAAGGATAAAAAGGTGATTGGCTTTTTGTACTTAATTTTATACATGTCAAGAAAGTAGTAATGCTCATAAACTCAAATATAAAGATAAAGAAGGTNATATTCAACTTGTACTCCTTCTCCCTCTTATCTCCTCTCACCTTAAAAAGAAAATAAAATGAATCAATATATACGTCAATCTATTTCATTGTGACATCTGACATTTTGTTAATTTTACTATCTATTGGCATACGTCAAAAATCACTTTATCTAATTAATTAGACACGTAATCTTACGATGTTCACTATAGTCAAAGTAACCATTTCAGTTTAAAAGATTATTTAGATAAGATTCAAATTTGATAGGCATAGACGACAACATAATATTTCTCGGCCCTTTCAAAATATCTACATCATATTTTGCTTGCTAATTTTACTACTCCAAAAAAAGTGATTCAATTGTTTCGACATCCAGCTTTTTAAAGAAAAAATCTAGGAGTTTGAGTGGAGGTAACATTTTGAAATTGACAGTAGTTACAAGTCAAATTAAGAAAGCCTTGATTCGATTTCAAAATTGTTTTGAATAGTAGAAAATCAGTTGACAATTTAGGTACTAATACACGTTTACTAGAGTTGTCAAAGTACAGCACAGCACAGTCCAATTAGATGCTAGTTTTAGTGATAACTAATGTCTCTTTCACTTTTAGCAACTTCACTTTTCTTTTATAATCTCTAGCCAATTTTGCCGAAACCAAACATAGTGGCCTTTAAATTCTACCCACACAAAACATTTAGCACATGTTAAATTTTTTCATTGAATTGTATATTTTGTACTTACAGTCAAAGCAAGTTACCTACTACAATGGGGTTGGAATTGGATAGTGCACGCGTGCTTTATATGACTTTGCTACACCTTTTTAATTTTTGGACTTAAAGTAAACTATAAGCTTATATTTTCTAGCCGTAGTTGATATGACATTGACACTCGCATGAGATAAAATCTACGACTCTCATAGCCACAAAGGAAGGTCTAATAGACATTCTGATCAATTGTTGTAATATTAATAAAAAAGAATACTAATTCCAATTAGTCTTTTTAATGCAAATATTTTGTGTCGACCAGAATAATCATCGAACCTTAAACTCAGAGTCGGACCCAGGATTTGAGTGCAGCGGGGGCACCGCTATCTTTGATATAGGTATGTCAGCTAATACCGACAAAATTTGACGCACTAACTCCTTGAAAACTTAATGAATATGAGTCAGTGGCCGAAAAGATGTTCAAAAATATAAAAAAACTTAGTCAAATAAGATCAAGATTAAAGGTCTATTAAGCAATCCAAGCAGAATCTCAGTCACTGTCGTTGAATCGATAGATTTTTGCTACTTTGCCGAAGTGATTCTTGAAAGTAGAAGGATTTTTGGAGTTTTTAATTACTGTTTTGGAGAAAATTTTGGTGAATTACTTAATTTTATACATGTCAAGAAAGTGATAATGCATATAAACTTTGATATAAGGATAAAAAGGTGATTGGCTTTTTGTACTTAATTTTATACATGTCAAGAAAATAGTAATGCTCATAAACTCAAATATAAAGATAAAGAAGGCGATTGACTTTTTGCTAATGAAATATTTTATCCCCTTCTAGGTACTAGTACTAAATTATTGTTCGGAAGAAAAACAAAGACAAGTTGTCCACTAACTACAGATTCCAAGATAAAAACAAATAAAATGAAAAAACAGAATGGGTGTTGGACGATGACGGAGGACACAATGCAACTTATTAAACCAAAGAAATAATTTAACTTTTTTATTTAATGGGACACATTAAAATTATTTGAGAGATCCTTGATATATATACAAATATATATACATGGTTTTTGTTGAGACTAGCGAATTCCGATAACCCCTCTCATCTCCTTTTAGCCCGCCTCTGATGACCTATGTATCTGGCTCGTATAATTTGTTGACCATACCTTGTGCATTCAAAAAATATGTAATAATGGCATTTGCGGAATATTAAGTATCGGCAAACTTTGTGCCAGCAATCGCAGTAATATAAAGGATACACGCATTATCTTAAATCATTGAGCGTAAAGCATATCTATAGGTGGCTTTTAAATCTGCTGTCAAATCCTAGGACTCACGGATAGATAGTGGAAATTACCAACCTAGCTAAAACTTAGTAGTATTTGTTTTGGTTCTTCATTCCTATGGCAACACGATAGACTTAACCGAGTTATACTTTACATAATATATTTGACCTCAGTTGTCGGAATAATAATAGTATTATATATTATGAGCTACTTTAGCTCTTACAAACATACATGATTAAGTGGATTTTGTTATAAAATCTTGAATTAGGGTGGGCGTTCATAATTACAAAGGAGTAATGTTCACTATTCTTTTCCATTATCTTTATAACTTTCACTACAATAATACTTATGTAACTCCATAACCTCCCCATGATCTCAAATGTTTAATGATACATTTCTTCACTTTTCATGTCTATATAAAGACCTTGTAATAGATGGAAAAATAATACAATTGAAGAAGAAATAAGAATCTCTTATCTCTTTCTCTCTATAGCTCTTTGCTTGTTTTTCCTTGTTCTATATTGTTACTTTGAGCTATATTTCATAACACATTATCAGCACAATTGTTCTCCGTGACAATCCTTCTCAACTTTTTGGAAATGTGTGTTTTTGTATTACCGTAGAGAAGTAACATTGTAGTTTTCAATGTGTAAGCATGTTGGATTTCGCATGGACAGTGAGACAAATATTGTATGGATTATCTTTTGTTTTTGGGTAAGTGGTTCATCACTCCAAGGTATGCTCCTGAGTATCTAATTTTTGTGCTTACTTAAATACCAATTGGAAGGTTTAATATATGGCAATATAAATGTCTTCTCGTTGTATCGTACTTGAGCAACTTTTTCCATATAGCTACAACTCAAATATTTATTTTATTCATATTGGATGGTTCATAGTCATACATAAAATATATCTATCTAGATGATTTATTATTACTTACAATATTAAATTATTTTATGAAATAATAAAACATCTGCGGTTCATACGAGGAAAAGAGATTTTTAGGCCTATCTATAATTCTTTTCCATGAAAAGTCGAATAATTCAATGGAATAGAATTAATCTTTAAAATGATGCAATTCTTTCCGTCAATATACCTTGTTTTACGATACTGCTACCATCCTTTTTACTGAGTTTTGAGACACATTAAATTTAAATCTAGCCCAAAGAAAATGCAAATCAAATAAAGACAAGAAATTTAGAGGGGGTCAGTAAATCCGGTTATATATCGTCTTTGATACACTATTTAAGTGGGCGTTTGGACATAAGAATTGTAAAATTTTAAAAAGGTTTTCTAAGTGAAAATGATATTTGAAAATTAGAGTTGTGTTTGGACATGGATATAATTTTGGTTGTTTTTGAATTTTTGTAAGTGATCTGAGTGAAAATTTTGAAAAACAGCGTTTTGAAGTTTTTAATTTTCGAAAAATTTCAAAATTCATCTTCAAGTAAAAATTAAAAATTTTATGGCCAAACGCTGATTTCCGAAAAAAATACAAAAAAAAGGAAAAACATTTCATGGCCAAACGGGCGGTAAGACGCTTGCTCCCTCAATAGTTTGTCCTAATAAACTTATTTGGTTTTGAGTTCTTTAGCTTCTACTACCGAACTAAGACATTTAACATCGGAAGCATATGAATGTCTCATATTGATTCGACCTTTTATGTCTAATAATTCACTTCAAATCATGAAACAACGTCAATATAAATTATAGTACTACTAGATAGCAACGACACAAATGTTAATTAATATATACAAACAGATTTGCTAGTAAAGTTTTCCTTGTAGAAATGACTTTACATGTGTTGGGATATATATTATTAATCATGGATTTTGATTTGGATATAGTATTTATTATGGAACAATTGTTTATTCAATTTTAATAAAGTTTTAAATAGATCATATATTCGTTTGTGTCCTTTACTTATATAGTAGATGATTTAGTGTATAGAGTTTAGCTTATACACGGAAGATTAAATCATCGGTTCTTATAAGGATAAAGATCATGTTCACAATCTAACGACGGAATTGGACAAACCATCACGAATGATTGTAACACAAGATTAAATATAATTAATCTTGATTATGGGAATGGTTTAATTCCAACTTCTTGTACTAGTACATTTTGTATGTATTGAACGGACCAAGTAGAGATAAGTATTTTATACTGACTTAATAAAATAAATTCTCTAGCCATTAAATGTACTTATACTCTTAATCTTGATATAATTATTATTAGCTGTGTATATTATTATTGTTTTGATTTATTAAAAGGCGAGATCCTTTTGTGGGTCAATATGCCTGATAAATTGGACAATGATGATATACATTGGCGAAGAAATAGTTAGTTGAAGGAATCCATGTCTCGGTCTAGAAATTGATGATACACCTTTATGAAAGCTTATAAATTTTCATGTGTAAACCCTCCAAGTGTCCAAGTGGATTTTGTATCCGTCACATGAAATAAGTTAAGCGAAAATCTAAAAGAAATAATCAATGAATTAAATTGTCAATAATTTAATTTATTTGATTAGTATCTAAATCTTAACATGGGGAGTTAAATAAGATTTAATGGAAGAATTTCGAAATTGAACTGAGGAGTGCAATTATGAATTTTTAGTGGAATAATTTATAATTTATTATGGTAGTATTAATTCGGATATTTCGAATTAAGCCCATAATAGGAAGCCTCGTTAATTAAATACTGCGGTCCCTACTGTGCCCAAATAATTAAGACTTATTCCATAAGGAGGCTATGATTTTTACTACACGAATTTTCTAGGAGAAACTTGCCCACACGAGTTTCACTAATTCCGGACATTATTCGGATCACACAGCAGAAGACCGTAGAACTAGAAGATGATCTTGTGGATGATTTTTTGTGGATGGTTTTTGCTCATGCTTGAAGGTATTTTCGCGATCGTCGCCACGCTTCAAGAGATAAGTATCGATTTTATGTTCGATTAAAATATGTGATTATGTGTCTATATTACATGCAAGTGATCCTGGCTATTTTCTTCCGCTATTTATACTCGTTTGCTATCAACATGATACTAGGGCCAACAAACATTTAAGTTCCTCCAAGTCTGCCTTGTAATTGCAAGTTTTGTTATTTATTTGAGGCTCGCCTTTCAACTAATCAAGAAATTAACATAGTATAAACCAAATATGAACATGTTTCCTGGACAACAACAACAACATATCCGGTACAATCCCACGGATGAGGTGTGGGGAGGGTAGTATGTACGTAGACCTTAAACCTACCTGGAGAGATACAGAGGCTGATTCCTATAGACCCTCGGCTCAAGAAAAGATGGAAAGGAAGAAAAGGGAAGAAGAAGAAGGGGGGGGGGGGGAGAAAGAGAGAATAGGGAGACAAAAGATGATAAGAAAAAAGAGGAGAAAAAGTAGCATAAGATAGTAACAATTAAGAAGCAACAATTTCCAGTAAAAGTGGAGAAAGAGTAACATCATTTAGTAACAATCAGGGAGCAACAATTTTGAGTAGCAATTTTCAAAAACAATAGACGTGGTTGATAAGTACCAGATATAATAGCAAACTAGAAGGAAGTAACTTTCAACCAACAACAAGAATAATACTAGTACTACTGGTAAACCTAGGAGAAACTCACAACTACCTATCAACCCACCACCTTAATCCTCGAACTCCACACCTTCTTATCGCTAGTCATGTCCCGGTTAGGTGAAGCACCAACATGTCCTGGCTAACCACTTCTCCCCAATACTTCTTTGGCCTACCCCTGCCCTTCCTCAAGCCAGCCATGGTCAACCTCTTACACCTCCTGACCGGGACATCTATATCTCTCATTCTCACTTGCCTAAACCATCGCAGCCTCGATTCTTGCAACTTGGCTTCCACGGATGCCACTCCACCTTATCCATAATAACTCCATTCCTGATCTTGTCTTTCCTGGTATGTTCACACATCTATCTCAATATTCTCATTTCAGCTACGCTTATCTTCTAGAGATAGGACTTCTTGACGGACCAACACTCAGCTCCATACAACGTAGCCGGTCTTACCCTGTAGAATTTGCCCTTAAGTTTAGGCGACACATTCTTATCGCATAAAACCCCCGAAGCTAGCCTCCATCTCATCCAGCCCGCTCTAATGTGATAAGTAACATCCTCGTCAATCTCCTCGTTGCCTTGGATTATAGACCCAAGATACTTGAAACTATCTCTTGTGGGAATAACTTGAGCATCAATCTTTACTTCCACTTCTTCTTCATGCCTCTCATCACTGAACTTGCACTCCAAGTATTCAGTTTTCGACCTACTCAACTTGAAACTCTTGAACTCCAGCGTCTGTCTCCAAACTTCTACCCTAGCGTTAACACCTTCTCGTGTCTCGTCAATCAGTACTATGTCGTCAACAAATAACATACGCCATGACACCCTCTCTTGTATATGTCGTGTCAGTACATTCAATACTAGGGCAAATAAAAACGGGCTAAGGACTGATCCCTGATGCAACCCCATCTCCACAGGGAAATGTTTCGAGTCTCCTCCCGCAGTCCTCACTCGAGTCTTAGCACCTTCATATATGTCCTTAATCACCCTAATGTATGCTACCGAGACTCCGCTAACCTCCAAACATTTCCATAGCACCTTCCTCGGGACGTTGTCATAAGCCTTCTCACGGTCAATGAACACCATGTGCAAGTCCTTTTTCCTCTCCCTATACTTCTTGATCCACGTCCAATCCACACTGAATAGTGAGTGGAAACATTCGTTGGAAGAATAGTACCCAACAAGAGTCGGGGTCGATTTCCATAGGGAGTTACTAGGGGTGTTAGGAGTATACACTTGACGAAAGCAAACGGAATAACTAAATTGCACTTCCATAACAAGTTTTGATTTCTAATTCTAATTCTAATTTTAATCTAGCAATTGTAAGTTATAGAAAAGAAACTAGAAGAGAATCTATATTTTTGGTGTTTTTCCAAATAGTTTAAAGGTCTAGGGTTGTGACCATAACCTAGGTGTTTGCCTAATGGTATAAAGAAATTAATGCTTGTTTTGTTGATTGGGGCATATTATAGCTCTCAACTCTATATTACCCTCTCAATACCTCTCGGTGAGAGAGTGATTATTTCCAATTTGGCTTTCTCAAGTCCAAATGGGTATCAACCAAAACCGTTGATAAGAGCTCAAGTCGGGTTATTACTATCTCTAGGTCTATCTCTAGGTTGAACCCTTTAATTGGGTTAATCAATCTTTCAATTGACCAAATTTCTTGTTAGCTAAGTTATCCTAGACTAGGTCCCTTTTTCTCAAGTAGAGACTAAGCCAAATAGGCATGAATCAATGTTTACAACCATTAATTCTAAAATTGAAGCATGAACTAAGATAAATAATCAACACCCAATAATAAACAAACACTAAATTAGATACCCATAAGGTTTACACACTAGGGTTGGGTCACAACTCTAGTAAGAGTCTAGCTATTCATAATGGATTTTGAAGAAAATAAAGATAAAAAGCTAATTAAACTCATAATGGAAGATTAAAATTATAAAATCTAATGTAAATAGACCAAAATAATGAAAACTTTCTAAAGTAGTAAAGAAAAATGGCTACATCCATTTCAGATGTTCAAACCTTAACCTAATTTTGTGAAACTCGTCTATTTATACAGGGCCGAAAATCTCAGACAAAAATGCCCCTCGGGAGGTTCTGCGGCTGCACAATTCCATGTGCTGTCAGCATATTTCTTCAGCTGTCAAGAAGTGGACTTCTGCGGCCCGTACATTTCTGAACTGCGGCCGCGAGGCAATTTTTCTGTGGCCGCACATTTTTGGATTGCGGACACAGGGCAATCTTCTACGGCAGCACAATACTTGTTCGGTACGAAAATCATAAAGGCTCATGGACTTGGTCTTTTTTCATACTCTCTGATCTTTGACTCCTAGCCCAGCTCTGCGGCCGCATAATTCATATGCGGTCCGTACATTGATGAAAGGTTTTCTATATTTTTCTTCTTATTTTGCGGCCGCAGATGGAATTCTGCGGTCCACAATTTCTTTTGCGGTCGTAGAATTACTTCTGCAGACAACACATTTGTGCTTCTGCGCCCTTTATTGCCTTGTGCTTCGGAACACTCCTTTTCGAGCTGATTTTATCTCAGGAGATCAAACATCTAGCATTCCTGTAATTTTGCATAATTTCATTAGTTTCGGGAACACAATTCAATGCTTTTGGTCAAAACCGAAAGCTAAAAGGTGCTAATAAGTAGTAAACATCCCTACTTATCAACTCCCCCAAACATAAGTCTTTCCTTATCCTCAAGCAAACAAATTAGTTCCCACCTCCAAAAGTTAAGGGTCATTTTAGCAAGTCAAAGTTGAGTCATCCACACATCAGTTGGGACTAACAATTACCCACACTATTCATGTATTATCAACAAGGCGACATCTCAAACATTCATGCACATATAGTTCTAATATGATATTTGAGCTTCACGAATTGACTTTACTCATCAAGGATTCTTGCTCTATCATGTAGGTCATAGTGGTCTCCAAACTCTTCCTCCTCTACTTTCCATTTTCCTAGATCACTTAAGAAAGTTAGCACTCAATCCAAAGATTTATGAAAGGTTCACTCAACTCTCTCTAGGGAATGTCGCAAGTATAACTTCAAGTACCATAGGCTTGCCCCTCGTGTAGATTGACACTAATGTAAGCTCATTCAGCTTGAAATCAAGTAGGACTTCTTCTGGGATGTAATGAAGGCTTTTGGATTAGGGTCGGATACAGTATGGGTGAGTGGTTACACCTTTCCTTAAGAACTTCATCTTTCATTTCTTGGCTCACACTTTGCCAATTCTTAGAGGCACTTTATTTTTATTAGAGACTATAAGGACTTAACATCATTCTTTATTGATCATTCCATTCTTTTTCTCCCTTTTTTATTTCTTCATGTTTGGCATTATTACCTCTTTTTGAATCCATTCAACCCTTCCACTTATTCACTTTTTGCATTTTTTTTGTTCTTTTCTTTTCGAGCCTTCTCTTCTCATTGAGATCATTTCTTTTCTACTTTTGTGCCTTGATACCATTTTCAAGGTCCTCGTCTCTCTCCCAAACTTACGTTTTGAGCCATTTGTTTCACAAAAGTGTTAAGGAAAGCTCGGTTTCCAAGAGAGGGTCACGATAAAATGGATAAAGGCTTGTAACATGGTTATCAAATGAGAAAAGCTAGAGGCTCAAAGGGGTTGACTAGGGATAATGATATTGGTTGGCAATAGAAGACTTAAACGGGCCAAAAGGGCCTATAATCACTTTTCAAACCAAGCACAACTTAGGATTTTACCTTGAAACACATTCGGGGCAAGTTCTGAACCCTTCGCACGGATACTTGGACTTGCGACAATTCATATCATCCCTCACGCAACTGGATTGTTAAAGAGGACAGAGTCAAGGGCCCACAACGACCACATTCAAGTTTAAAGATCACTATGTTCTAATTAAACCACTCGATGACTGCCAAAGTCAACATAAGTGTCACAAAAGTCACTAACTAGAGCTATTTATTTAAAAAAAACCTTATCTCTAACCATAAGCACGTAGTTAAGTGTGTTGGTACCAATTGAAGCATGGTTGACTTTTCGAGCATGACTTAATTAGATCTTTTTATTCATTACTACTACTATTATCACCTAAACATAAAAACGGACCCATTCTCTTAAGAAGGGTGTCACGCCATCCATCGTTGGGACAAGTCACCCAATTCACACAATAACTACCTTTGGAAAAAACCGTGGCATTAAAAATATTAAAGGCTTATTATCTACTAAAAAATAATGAGAAGATACTAAATCAAACAAAGAAGCTACTAAATCAAACAAAGAACTAATAAAGAAACAAAAATAAAGAAGCTAATAAGCAAAAACTATTAAAGGTAGAATGAATATACATAATGAGTGAAAGAGAGAGTATCTACATAATAAGAAAAGAAAAAATAATATCAAGTTAATACAGGCCAAATGTATGATAATATATCAAATATAATTAATAAACTCCACACCCTGAATAAAGATAAGCTTTGTCCCCAATACTTAACAAAATAAGAGTAAAAAAAGGGAAAGAGTGAAGAAAACTCCCTATGGCTCCTTGGACATCTTTATGTCCCCATCAATGTCACCGCCCGCAGGATCATCCAACTGAATCTAATCATCCTCAACTCTGAGTGTGGATGGGTTGGTGAATATCTGAAGCACTGCCTTGGCAGTATCGGTAGCAAGGTTTGGCTCCTCAGACTGGCCTGCCGGTTCCACCGGTGTTGTTGGTGCTATAGGAGCTGGGCCTAACTGGTGTGGGTCAATCAACATGTCAAATGGAAGATCTCCAACTGTAGCAAGCTTGGTCACGTATCTCCGGAGCATGTCCAGACTTCTTGCTGGCCTGGGACTTTCTCATCTTCTCTAATTCTTTTCCCATATCTTCGATCACTAACCCGTGCCATACCAAGGTAGCCATAATAGTGTTCTGGTTCTCAAGGAGCTTCTTCAATGTCTCTTCAACTGTCGGGGGAAACTGAGGTTCATGAACAGAAGATTGTGCTGCAACAGTACTGGATAAGTCAGACAGTTTTACAGTGGCTATCTGCATCAGTTGTTGAGGCTCGCCAATGTCTGGGAGACTCATATCACAGAGAGTAGGGCAGTAGGCATGGGCACCGGCTTCAACACTAAGGTAGGAACTATGGTAGGACCTGCAGCAGGGGTTGTGGATGATGGCGGAGGAATAGCCACAACACTGGAGGACGGCTCGGTTGAAGTGGATGGAATATCAACTAATTCAACAGCTACCGTAGCTGGCTCATCAGACTGGCCCGCGGTGGTAGGAGGCTAAACTTTATTATTTGGGTTGTTCGCATCCATCAATGAATACCAACTAAAAGGCTTCTTCGGCCTCACACTTGTGTTATAATCTCTCGGCTCTACGTGAGATATTCTGTAATAGCGTTGGGGTACGGGTAGGATGAGTCATCTTGCCGAGAATTCGCTGAGATGTTGGCCGACATCAAGGCACCCACATTAATAACTACCCGAGGAATCGGAAGGTAAGTCTTATTCTGACTCGGGTCCAGTCTACTGCAGACAAAGGTTCGCCACCCCTTCACCTCTAAACTGAGAGTGCTCCGGTGGATAGGAACCCCAGCGGCAATCCATGTAGGTGTTAGCCCTGGTGCTGCTAGAATCTCCGCTAACCAAGGGCGGTATGCATCTCCCAATGCATACTTCTCCTAATATTCCTTTGGCTCAACAACTTCGAATCCCAAGTACGTGTTAAGTATATGTTGTTGATCAAATCTCACTTTTAAGTTCCGTACATTGGTCACTTTTGTCCCTTTTTTGATGTGAGCTACATTTGCGTAGAATTCCCAGATCAAGTATTATTTTGCATACACTATACTTTGAGTGAACCACATCCATCCCTTGCATTCCCTGTATTATCTCAGCACTATTGGGTTGTCTCTCTCCATATCTTTCAATAGAATCTGAGATTTAGCAACCTCACTAGCCACCATGTACCAAATTTGGTGAAGGCGTCCAAGCTAACAAATCGGTCCTCCCAAACCTCTTTCTTCTTTGACCTTTCAAGGCCAACAGCTGTAGCATCTCCTCCTCTGCTATTATCGGGAATATCCTAAACTAGTGTAGCCTGTGCCTCAGGAACATGTGTGGACAATGGCTTAGAAGCCTAACTAGCGCTCTCCGAGTGTTCGGAAGTGCTGTGAGATAAGGACGGCTCATCCCTGAGTTGGTACCTTCCCTGCGACCTTGAATATACAACCGACTACTCCTGAATAGAGGCTGAGTTTCCCTCTGATACTTCCCTATATGGGATATATGAGCTAGTGTCAGAAAGATCTACACCTCTCCCCCTGCCGGTTATAGCTTTCTTTGCAATTGTCTTTTGCTGGCCAAGGGGTATGGGCATTCTTGCCTCGACTTCGAGAAGGTTCACCCCTCCCTTTAGAAGTGTCGCCTCTGCCTCTAGATCGAGGCATTCTCTCTATCAAGCAAAGGCGATTGTTAGTTGCAATTTAATGTTCAAACATACACAGGAGATATGCAAGTATACACCAGAAAACATAGTGAGGTTCACAGTTAAAGCCTGTTGCAGGAGAAGGATCTGCGGTTCGCACATTTTTCTTGGAGCCGCAGATGAGGCTTGCGGACCGCACAATTTGTTTTTTTGCGGCTGGAAAAGTGAAGTGCGGTCCGCACAATTTCACTTGCGGCCGCATCTCAGAAACCCAAAATATGCCAACTCTCTGATGACAGAGAATTGGCTGATGTGCGACCGCAATATGATTTCTGTGGTCTGCACAATTAGAACTGCTACCTCACATTCGAGTCACAAAGTGTAGACCTCTTCTTCACTAATAATGCCCTAGAAACAATTTCTGCGAACCGCACAATTTCAAGTGCGGCCACAGAATTCAAAAACTTAGAACAGTTTAGTTAGGTCATTCAAGGTTTCACAATATTGTGCACAATTTGACATGGTATCATCATAGGGGCATGAAAATATGTTGACCTAGCCCCCATAGAGCATGTATTAGTTAACCCACTATAGATTTATCTCCACATGGATACACAATTGAATTCTACTAACAAATGGCCTAAAAATGTCTAAAAATCTACAAATTAAAAGAAAAAGATTAATAAGAAATTTAAGCATACCAGTTTGTCACGCCCGTTTTCTACCCGCAAAATAATACCCCATCCGTTTTAATTTATATGAACCCATTTGACTGGGCACGGAGTTTAGGAAAAGAGAGAAGACTTTTGAACTTGTGGTGTAAAATGAGGTACATATATTTTGTGTGGTTATAAATCATTGCATAAAGATAAATTATTTTCAAATAAGAAAAGTGGTCATTCTTTTTGGCACGGACTAAAAAGGAAATAGATTCACGTAAATTAAAACGGAGGGAGTATTATGTTTTATGGATTATTATGAGTTAAAGGATTTTTTCAATTAAAGTGATAAAATTGAGTATGGATTATTTTATTTACAGAGTCACCACTTGGAATTGATTTTGTTAGTGTTCCAAATCATCTTTTATTTGAATCCCTAGTTAAAGGAAGGTTTGACTCTATTTTTATTGGTCTGTGAAAATAGAAGATCGGGTAAGGAATTCTATTGACCAGGGAGAAGGTGTAAAGCAATCCATGAATCCCGTGGTTCTAGCACGGTTGCTTTTATTGATTAAATTTAGCTTGAATTATTTTTGGATAAAGTGTGTTTTATTTGCCTCAAATTATTATTGTCTATTGTCGCTTAATAATTAACTGAATTTTATTAATTTTGGCCTAGGAGCGTGCAAGGTCTTTATTTGAAGATGTGCGTTTAAGTATGAACACAAGGTCAAACACAATTTCTCATTAGCAAGTCAAGGAGCGGGAATGCACTCATGACCGTTTATTAATTGATATTGAGCAGAATCGTACAAGAACACATGGTCAACTTTTGAAGACGCGTCTAAAATTACCTAGCATTTTATATTATTAAAAGAGATCAAGTAACATGTTAATCTAATTTAAGGGAGGGGATAATCTAATTGATTCACAACTTTCCTTTCCTCTACTGCTACAATAGGACATGAATCCACGCCTAAACTTAGCTAAAAGGTTCAGTCATGATTAATAAGAAGCTTTTAATATGAAGATGAGACAGAGTGTAATAAATAAATAAGTAAATAAATAAACCATTTAAAGATCACATTAATTAAACTTATAATATTACTTCTTTATTCTTTAAATTTGAGCATAGCAGATCTATTCGAATCATAAAGCTATTTCAAACGCAAAAAAATGATCCGAAAATGTTCCTCTTTTTTTACTAGACTAAACAACCATACAAAGTAATAAGTTTACAACAGAAATCTAAGCTAACAAAAAAAAAGGGGGAAAAAACCTTTAAATTTGTCTAACAGAGAAAAGGATACCAAAAAAAGGTCTCAAGACACTCTTAAATTGAATCACACTTACATTTACTTAAAAGTACAAAATAAATGCTTTAACCGAAACATAAACTTAAGGAAAATAGAATGTTTACCCTTAAAGTTGGATAATAATTAAACTTATAATGTGGTTCTAATGACACGCAATTTCACTTAATACCAATTGATGAATATGAAGATTAATAATAGAAATGAACTATAAAGTAAAGCAAACCAGTAATAGAATTGAACTCAGCCCTCGAGTTTGGATACCCTCCAACTGGTTGATACAAGAACTATTAAAATATAACAAGCCGATGAATAATAGTATAAACGAGAAAGAAAACTATATTGCTTTGATATCTGCGAATAATATGTCTTTCAAATGCTTAGAACCCCCCTTTAAATAGTAGAGGAATTCCACTTATGGTATAATTCTAATTATAGAAGGAAATCCCATGATTAGCTAATTAGCCGTTTCTGATTTGATCCGTTTCGAGATTTACGCCATGATCCTCGACCAGTCATGGATATCTCGTCTTTCTGTTACTGTGCTATCTTCGATCTTGCTCGATGTCTGTCTCATTTGGCTTCGATTGCTACTAGCCCCGATCTCGCCAGGTACCTCGATTTTGAACTCGTTATCTTATCCTCGTGATTTAGTATGTTTCGTTACGAGGCCATCCTTCGATGCAACCTCCTGGTTTCGGTCAAATAGTAAAATCGGGTAGGCCCGATTTTAATCGTATACAGATAGTCCCCTCGTTTTATAGGAGTGAAATGATAAGAAACGAATTGAGCCTTCGATTTTCTACCTCGACCTCATCTTCATGACCACACCCCCGGGATTGACCGAAACGTCCCGTCGGTATAGTTCCCCAAGTCATTAATGAGTGTTAGCTGGTGGTCGGCCACTAGTGCCTTTGAACCGTCTCCGTGAATCCAATAAATAGAACCCTTCCTCGTTGATTCAAACTTTACTTTTACTTCCTTCTAATCTCCAATGCTTTTAAATCTCCTAAGTTCTACCCTTTTACAAATCTTCAGGTTCTGCTGTTAATTCTTTCTCAAACGTCAAGTCCTATTATCTTCCTCTTTTACAAACTTACACAAAAATGGCAAAAACATCGAAAATGGTACCACAAAAAGAAGCTGCTTCATTTTCTCAACCGGCCGGCGGAAAAACGCCGGTGGAACCCCGCCTTGAGGAATGCATTCCAGGGGGGTATGCGCTAAACTCCGACTTCAAGACTGATAAAGCCTCGTCGATTCCTGGTCGATGCGAGCCAATGTCGAGGTACATATGCTCGATAACTGAGGGATACCTTAAGCAGGTAAAGAAAGACTGCAACTGGAAGGGCAAAGAGGTGGTGATCCCGACCCCCGAAGAAGACATCACCACCCATGTCGAAGGGTTTCTAAGTGTTTACACTTACCCTTTCAGGCTGGGCCCCCTCGACCCCGTCATCGTTGATTTTTCCCGTCAAAATCAAATAACCCTAGGCCAAATCCATCCTTCATTTTGGCGAATTATTATTCTGCTCTGATTCTTCGTGAGCAAAGTCGAGAGACTCCCTTTCACCCTCAATCAGCTTATCATATTGTTTAGCCCCTACCTCTATCTAGGCAGGTTAATAAAACTCCAACGTCGTGCTACCAAAGTGTTGTTCTCGTGGATAGACAAGGACAAGGATCGAGGGTGGATGAGCCGGTTCGTTCGAGTGAGGACTTCCGACCTAATCCCAGCCGAGAAGATGCCATTTCTTGAGAAATGGAACATGAATCGTAAGTACCGTCTAACTGTTAGCTTCCATGTATTATTTGTTCCTTTGTATTTTCTCATTGATGTATTTTTCCATGATGTAGCGGCTGCTTGGATGCCCAGTGCGATTCCCAACATTGAGAGCTGGGTTTGTAACCTGGCCTCGAACTCTACATACGCCAAGCGCTCATGACGCGATTTAGAAAAAAGCAAATGGGAGGCCAAGACTCATGGTAGGCCCACTTTTTGTGTATTTTATGATTTAATTAAGATTCCCTTCTTTTACTTATTCAATTTTCTCGTGTATAGGCCTGTGCAAGGATGCGGTCATGAGGCCCCCGTCTGGTGAGGGGGAGACTTCGACTCCAGTTCCGAAGCAGGCGAAGGATAAGAAGAGGAAAAGGACCTCAACCTCCGAGGATCCAAAGCCTAAGAAGAATCCGGTTTGTAAGCCAAAGAACGATATCGTTGCCCTACCTGCGGATGTGATTCAACGACTAAGGGAGGAAGAAGAAGATGAAGATGATGGCTCGGAACTGGTGGCCCGAGTGAAGAACAACATCGAGGCCCTAAAGGCCGCTGAGTCGGTGGTGGTTGAGGAGATTTCGCTTCGAGCCGAGGGGGTCTTGGAAAAGGACTCGGGCAAAGTCCCTGCGTCATCGAAGATTGAAGATTCCTCCCACCGAGATGAGCAAAAGGCGGGTATGTATGAAGGGGCCGGCTTCGAGGACCTTTGCAGCGAGGAGAACGCCCCAAGTAGCTCACTTGGAGCAATAGATATTGGATACTCGCCTATTCTCCCTGCGTTTTCCGAGGAGGCAATTCGGGAGGCCCAAGCCATGAGGACTCCCGAAGTAGACGTGGCCAATGGAAGGAAGGACCCCTCTCGTGGTTACTTTATCGGGTTCGAGGATCCTACCGACCTAAATGAAGCATCGACTCTGTTCGATGAGGCTCAACAAGCCTTGAATCGGGTGAGTCTCAACTCCCTTTGTCGATATCATACTTTAGTTTATTTCTTCTCTTCCTGTCTAACATCCTTTCTTTTTCCGTATAGGCTTTAGCGCTCCATCAGGAGGTGTTTCTAATGTCCCGAGCAGAGCTGAGCCGATGTGAGGCCGGCCTTTGAGGGCTCACAGAGGAGAGAAATTCTCTTAAACTTCTCAGTGGGAAACAATAAGAGGATATCAAGTACCTCCGAGCCGAGTTGGCCAAGGCTCACCAAGATCATACCGACCTGATCGAGGAGGTAATGAAAATCTTAAAAGTTCATGGGCTCGTTTCAGGAACGGTGGCTAGCATTTCAATCTCATAGCTGCAGCAAAAGGTCGAGAGGGTCAAGCAGTTCCGCGAGAAGGTCGACATGATGAAGGCAGAGACCTTGGGGTGGAAAGAAAATATGGACCACTTTGCTGCTAAAAAGGAGGCTGCTCGAGCCCAATTCTCATCTGTCGAAAGTCAACTTCGATGCATGAAGGAGAAGAGCTCAGCTCAGGCAAAGAAAATAAAGGATCTCGAGGCTCGATTGGATTCCAAACTTGCAAAGACCAAATCTGAAGCCGAAAAGGCATAGGCCGAGGAAGAGGCAATCATGGCCGTCTACCGGGCTGATGCTGAAGCCGCTCAAGTCCAAGCGAGAGAGGAAATCGAGACCGCTAAAACTCGAGCACATTGGATTGCTGAACTCGCCAAATGCCAATTTCGGAGGGAAACCCTCGAGGAGATCCATGCTCGAGGTTTCGATCTTACCGACGAGATAATAAAAGCTAAAAAGCATGAAGCTGATGTTGGAGCGCTGGCCTCTTCCGATGACGATGATGATGATGGAAGAACTAGCGGGTCCGAGAATGGGGAGGACCTCGATGGAGAAGAAGTTTCCCCTGAGGAAAATTAGGAATCTTAGGCTTTTTTCTTTTTTGATTTTTTATGCGCGACCCTGATCGGTCCTTGTAAATATTTTCGTATAGATAAAAGATATTTTTTTCTCTTTGACTTATCTTTATTCTATTTCCTTCCTCGTGAAAATTTTATTTCATTCATGCCTTCATGCCTTATGGAGATTTTGCTCATAAGTTTGGGACTTTAGGCTACTAGACTGAAGTCGGACCAATGTAGTCTGTAAAATCGAGTGAGTACTTGCTCGAAGTCAAAGTAGAATGACCCTTAGATTTTAGATGAGTAATGATGATTTCTCGAACTCAAAAAATAAAATGGCCCTTAGGCTCTTGAATTAGGCCGATATGGCCTCAAAATAATGGCTTTTCCCTTTTTTCGGCTTGAAAAATTAGTCATAACAATTTGTCATGGCTTCGCACAAGATAAATTTGTGCCCATTAGTTTTTTCGAGGATTGGTGTTATCAAAGTCCTTTGCTTTGTTATGCCTTAGCACAAAATTGTCCGAGAGTTCGAACAATTCGCTACCCTTTAGGGTTTTTTGAGGGTCGATATTATCGAGACCCTTAGTAATTTAGCCAAGGGTTGCCTTTTTTAACCGATTTATGAGAATATTTGAAGGCCTGTTTTATAACGGAATTCGGACATCTCTGAACCGTGTTAATTTTTCCGTAGCCTTTAGTTTGGGATTTGCCCTTTAGGCTTGTTTCCCTGCTATACTTTGAACTCGTTCGAAGTGTCAGTCCCCGAGTGGGGTGGTTGTGGCCTATAAAATCGAGGATTGCCTTTTTAAGGTTTTACAATTTTGAGTTGTAGTAATTCGATCCTGTCGATTGTTTGGACGGTAGTTCCCGAGTATAGGGTAAATTGTTTGAATTTCTGTTATGATCGACCCTTAAGCCAATTTCCATAATATATCATAAGTATGAAATTGTAAAGTATAAATTTCTCTAAGGCATAGAAAATCTGGTAAGGAAAAATACTTCTTTCAATAGATTATACATGCGAACATATTCTCCCATTACGGCTCGAGTAATCTACATGGACACGGTTCATTTGACCGTTTGGTCCTTTACCTATCGAGACCCTGTCGACATGAAGTATTTTCCTCATAACTATCCGAGGGTGATGTGAGGGTGATGCCCCCAGTATTCGAGGTTTTTTATAAATGAGCCCCGGATACTGTTGAATTTCTCTAAGTTAGCACGAACAATGGTTGCCTCATTAAAAACCTCACAGAAAAAACCCATTTGGGACAAAACCAGTCTAAGGGAAAAAGAGTGCAACGCGTGCTATCAGACCTAAGGATTTTGCGTTTGAATAATCCTTTGGTGTGTTCGATTAAACACCTGCAAAGGGTTAGTATAAACTATAAACGAAAATGGATAAGGTCATACCTTAGTAGTAATATTGATTGAGGAATGATATATTCCAATTGTTTGGTATTTGTTCATCATTTATCGTGTCAAGTTTGTAAGATCCCTTTACAATGATATCGAGGACTTGATACGGTTCCTCCCAGCCCGGCCTAAGTTTTCCTTCGTTTGGGTCTCGAGTATTGAGGGTGACCTTCCTTAGAACCAAGTCCCTAATTTTAAAGTGTCGAAGATTGGCTCTTCGATTGTAGTACCTTTCGATCTGCTGTTTTTGTGCGGCCATTCATTTTTTATCTAGCAATTCGAGGCTTGTATTCATAGGCTTGTGATTTGACTCTTCCGTTGCTTATCGAAACCTGATGCTAGGTTCCCCGACTTCAACCGGGATCAGAGCTTCGACACCATATACTAAAAAGAATGGTGTTGCCCCCGTACTGGATTTTGATGTTTTTCGATACGCCAAAAGGAATTCGAGCAATATTTCTCTCCATTTTCCTTTAGCGTCGTAAAATCTTTTCTTTAGTTTTTGAATGATGGTCTTGTTTGTTGATTTGACATGTCCGTTCCCACTAGGATGACATAGCGTTATCAAGATCCTTTTTATTTTGTGATCTTCGAGAAACTGTCACTTTGCTGCCGACGAATTGCTTTCTATTGTCAAATACGATCTTGGCAGGCATCCCAAATCGGCATATAATGTAGTCCCAGATAAAGTCTATGACTTCTTTCTCTCTAATTTTCTCGAAAGCCTGTACTTCAACCCACTTAGAGAAATAGTCAGTCATAAACAAAATGAATTTATCTTTACCTGGGGCCAATGGTAGAGGGACAACGATATCTATTCCCCATTTAATGGATGGCCATAGGTATAAGATTGAGTGGAGTTGCTCTCCGGGTTGGTGAATCATTGGCGCATATCTTTGACATTTGTCGCACTTTTGAACAAACGCTTTTGTATCATTTTCTATATCAGCCCAATAGTATCCTGCTTTGATGAATTTTTGAACCAATGATTCGGCATCAGAATGATTTCCACAGGTGCCGTCGTGGATTTCTCATAGGACGTAGTGGTATATCCTGGTCCCAAACATATTGACAATGGTCCATTGAACATCCTTCTATATAGTGTTCTATCTTCGGCCAATGTGAATCGTGCGACCTTCGTACATAGAGTCCTCGATTACTTAGTATCCGATGGAAGCTTCCCATTCTTTAGGTACTCGATATACTTGTTCCTCCAATCCCAGGTCAGACCTGTGGATTTGATTTCGTCGTGGCCTTCTTCGATTACTGACTTTGAAAGTTGTACGACAGTCGAGCTAATTTTGTTGTCTTCGACTGATGACCCCAAATTTGCAAGGGCATCGACCTCACTGTTTTGTTCTCGGGGCATATGCTGTAGGGTCCATTCTTTAAACCAATGTAGAGTCACATGTAGTTTGTCCAAGTACCTCTGCATTTGATCTTCTCGAACCTCAAAGGTTCGGTTGACTTGGTTTACCACAAGCATGGAGTCATATTTGGCCTCGATGACCTCTGCTCCCAAACCTTTAGCTAGATCGAGACTTGCAATCATGCACTCATACTCGGCCTCATTATTAGTTAACTTGGAAGTTTTGATAGCTTGTCTAATTGTATTCCCCGTGGGCGGCTTCAAAATGATGCCTAGCCCGGACCCCTTCACGTTCGAAGCACCGTCTGTGAAGAGGGTCCACACCCCAGATGATGTACCTATCTTTAATAATAGTTCCTTTTCGACCTCGGGCACTAGGGCTGGTGTAAAGTCGGCCACGAAGTCCGCTAAGATTTGAGACTTGATGGTCATTCGGAGTCGATACTCGATATCGTACCCACTGATCTCGACGACCCATTTGGCCAATTGGCCCGAAAGTTCGGGCTTATACAAATTATTATGAAGAGGATAATGGTCCCCACATGGATCGGGTGACACTAAAAATATAGTTTTAATTTCCTAGAGGCGCTTATTAGGGTAAGCGCTAATTTTTCTAAGTGTGGGTACCGGGTCTCGGCCTCACCTAAAGTTTGACTAACATAGTAAACAGGAAATTGCGTTCCTTGATCTTCTCTAACTAGGACCCACTTACCGTGATTTCCGAGAGTGCTAAGTACAAGTAGAGTTGCTCATCCACTTTCGGAGTGTGAAGCAGTGGCAGGCTCGAGAGGTACCGCTTTAATTCTTCCAATGCTTGTTGGTATTTCGGGTTCCATGCAAAATTGTTCTTCTTTTAGAGCAGTGAGAAGAACCTGTGACTTCTATCTGAAGACCTCGAGATGAATTGATCTAGGGCGGCTATGCGCCCTGTTAATCTTTGTACAACCTTAACATTGTCCACGACTGTGATGTCTTCGATTGCCTTAATATTATGGGGCTGATTTTGATCCCCTGATTTTATACCATAAAGCCAAGGAACTTGCTTGAGCCGGCCCCGAATGCACATTTCTCCGGGTTGAGTTTCATGTAGTATTTCCTTAGTATAACAAAGGTCTCCTGCAAATGTGTCAAATGGTCCTCTGCTCGCAAGGACTTATATAGCATATCGTCAATATAAACCTCCATTATTTTACCTATTTGTTCTTCGAACATTCAATTTACTAAGCGTTGATACGTGGTACTAACATGTTTTAGTCCAAACGGCATTACATTATAACAATAGGTGACGTACTTAGTGATGAACGATGTCTTTTCCTGATCCTCCGGGTTTATTTGTATTTGATTATACCTGGAGTAGGCATCGAGAAAACTAAGGATCTCGTGGCCGGTCATGGCATTGATCATGCGATCGATATTCGGAAGAGGAAAATAGTCTTTAGGACATGCTTTGTTTAAATCTTTATAGTCTACGCACATTCTAAGTTTATTTTCCTTTGAGGGACTACGACCATGTTTGCTAACCATTCGGGATATTTTACTTCCCGAATGGATCATATTTTGAGAAGTTTGGCTACCTCGTCCTTGATGAATGCATGTTTTACCTCGGACTGGG